>JARPRH010000107.1:63345-74471 GCA_031763665.1 Calameuta haemorrhoidalis | reverse complement strand
CAGGGCATTTTCGGGCCTCTGCCCGTATCTAGCCATTTTCGCGATTTCGTGGGATCACAGCTTTAACATGTAAACTGCTTGGAAGCACGGAGAATATCCGTATGTATTGAATTTTCCAGTTTTTTGGCCTCGACGTGTCTTACCACGAACCGAAGACCGCGTGTACCGGATGAAAGACCGACACTAGATTAATATGGCGGCCTCTGCTCTCCATTGGGGGATTCTTCAAATTAAGTTTTATAATCAGAATTCAGCTCATGCAGACGTAATAGAAACATTCTTTGCAATGAAAAAAATATATTCGTTTTCTTGTAATAATAGTACGAATAAAAGAATATTATTAATTAAAATTGTCCTATTTCCAAAGTGAGGATTTGCATTGAACCCTATGGTGTGGCCAAGATGGCGCCGCTTGTTGATTTGTTATCCTGTAGTATAATTGGTAATATTATTAGCAAAATATTTTTTATTTAGAAAGCTGTGGCGAATGACCTTATACTAAACATTTTTCATTTACACATCAATGACTTATATCTGCAGTATTCAATTTATTATTTTATCAAGATTATTCAATGGTATCTTTGTATGGATGTAGATAAAATGTATTTTTACAGAGAAGGATTGCAATGGGGATGTTTTATGGGCTTGGTCCTACCCTTGCGTGACTACGGCTCAGAAAACTGTTGTTACAAGAAAATGTAATTCACATTCGGAGAACAATCATGTTCAGCCTTTTGTCTGTGCGAGACATAGACAAGATTGGTTTTACATCCAATGTTGCGAAGTGTTTGACTCTGATAAACTGCCTAGGGTAAACAACATATTAAGTGATAAATGTACAATATGTTTTTCTGATCTTTATGTACTAAAAAGTATGCTTTTTCAGGTGAAACAATTTGCTTTGGTACTATTTACCAAGGATTTCAATCCACAGAAATATGAAGTGCTTTGTCGTATTCTTAGTAAAACGTATTGCAAAACTGGTAATCCCGTAGAGCTCTTAAAACTGTACCTCTGTGTATTTACAAAGGGATCATGTACGACACAAGAAAATGGAACATTTGTATCTGACGACTTCAATGGCAGAAGAGCAATAACCAATACTAATGTTCGTGACTTGATCAAGGCTTTTGAACTAGAAACTATTTTGATTTATACAGCAATTCTATTAAAAAAACGAATTATCGTATATCACCACAGTCTGGAGCAACTTCTAAAATGGATAAGATCATTCCCAGCTCTAATGAAACACAGAAAAGTAACAGAAAATCTATTTCCTTGGGTCGATTTGGTCCAGGATGAATTGGCTGAATTGAAGGTACATTTGAATATTTTATGATTATTCAGCAATTTCATATCAACTTTTCTTACAGGGTCATTCACACTACATTGCAGGATGTAGAGATAGCTCAATTTCATCAAGGATCGAGTTGTATGATCTGCTGGTGAATTTACCAGCCCGCGAAATTACTGTTGCACCACACGCAAAAGGTATTTAGGTCTCTTTATAATAATATTTACGAGAGACATTGATATCATGATAATCTGTATTTTTTTCAGAAAGCCTTACGATGACAAAAACGCATAAAGAAATTGCATTATTCATGGTGCAACTCTGCGAAAACCAATCGTACAGTGAAGCTCAAATAATATCCGAGATTGCTGATAAGACTCAAGATTTATTAAACCAGTTAAGGTCCTTGGCCACTGTGGAAACCCCTGAGGGCCAAAAAATGGTCTCCGTGGAAACCTTCAAAGAAAGAAATCTAGCACCAGCCGTGGAAAATTTCCTGATAAATCTAGCAGTGGCTGAAAATTTATTTATGCTGTGATACTCAAATACCCTGGATACATTTAAACATGAGACTAAACAGGGAGAAACATAAGTCATTCCAGTAATTATATATTCTTTATTCCGTACTCTAATTAATGTTGCTTTAATGTATTATTCTTTATAAATAAATGATGTGCATTTGTTGGCCTTTTAGTTAACATTGAAAAACAATGTTTCTATTAATTTTCAACGATTAATTACTATTACCTAAAAATATCATTACACATGGCTACCACAATTTTTATCCATATTTACAAATATATTTACAATCATCACAAATCGAAATTCTGTCGATAATAATCATTGATCCTGATTAATACTGATCAAGGAAAGCTAAAACCGTGCCAAAAATATAGCAACAACGAGAACGTTGCTCAAAAAATACTAATGTACACTTTTCCAGGAACATACGGCTCTCTGCTCATCCGGCGCCTTGCCAAAAGGTTTAGAACCATCCGGAGCAATATACTTGTTAACCTGGTAGTCTAACAATACTTGATACCCATAAATATCAGTCCCAAGTTGCTGTAAAATAAGATACCCATAATTATATTCCCAATACATCCTTACAGGTGGCATCCAAACAACATATTCTACCATGTACACTTATTTCCATCAAATTACCTGAGTGAGTGGACTCGTGTTAGTTGTAAATATTCCAGCGAATTCCTTTCTCCTAGCCAAACGAAGACATTCCTCCTCCATCTTTCTCATGACAGTAACATTTTCAGCTCCACTAAGAGACTGATTGGTCGCCATCATGAAACTATGAAGAATCTGACCAAGTCCTTTGGGCAGTTTGCTGTCTCTGATAGGACCTTCCAAGTACTCCAAAAACTCAAAAATAATTGTCAGCTTTGAATTTATCGTCACTTCAGGCTCATCCCTTGCGTCAAAGTTCAATGCAACCCCAATAGCTTCACCCTCTAAGGATTTGATGACGAAACTCAATCCCTTCTCCACCAGAGGCTCCCACATCTTGATCATCAAATCACTGTAATCCTCTCTAGATATATCAGGCATAAGCCAATATTCTAAATCAGCCTTTGAATAAAAACTATCAGTGATCATTCTGAAATATAAAAATTGTAGCCGTATAATTGTGTTTATGTAACTTGTGTATTATGAATAATATTGAATAGTAAGCATAATAAGGTATATTCACCGTATCGCGTCATCTTTATGAGAATCATTTAACTTTTCCACAATATAATTATCAAGGCTATCATTATCGCCTACAGACTCTGCATCGGAATCTGATTTCATTCTAATCAGAATATCAAGCATAGACTTAGCCGTGATGAAATCAGTTATACCAATCTGATAACCCTGATCCCTTAATTTAGTCACTGTGTAAATGGAGTTTAGGGAGTTTCCACCAAGTTCATAAAAATTTGAATTAACCGTCACTGCCGCACGACTACTACGTCCTACGACAAAAGCAACAGTAGGGAATAAGACCTTCGCCATAGGCAACATATCCAGGGGTACACCTGTATAATCGCATCCTACAACTTCTTCGCTATCTGTAAAAGAAGATTCGAGTTATTTTAGATTCTTGAACATTTTTACTTCTTCCTGAACTTACCTGGACCAGTAATGGTCTCGTACTTCCTAAGCAAAGCCTGTCTGTCCGTTTTTCCATTAACAAGCAAAGGAATAGAGTCCAGGACGATCACCTGGGGAATCATATAAGGTGGAAGTGTATTCTGCAGGTAACTCTCAATCTGAAGTCCAGAGATAGACGTATCTTCCTTAACATTAACGAACGCAACCAGAGCCTAAAAAAAATAACGAAAGAAAAGATGTAAAAAGAAAGATCTAAAAAAATATCTAAAAATTCAATGTAAATTCTTACCTGTGACAATTCTCCAGGTTTGTAGCAAAGGACAACGGCCTTATTGACACCAGGCGCAGCAGCCACTGCTTTTTCAACTTCAGCAAGATCAACCCTGTGTCCACGTACCTTAACTTGAGAATCAGTCCTACCCTCATAGATCACAAGACCCTTGACGATTCTCGCATAATCCCCAGTGCAATAGATTTTCGAGTATCCTTGGAAATAATAAAATCATTACTGCAGGACAATTCAGCATGTCCTTCGCTTCGCCTACAATAAAGTATCAATTTACGACCCAGGGAAAGGAATCTCAGCATTAACTTAGGAAAAGGAGTAATTTCCATTTACGATCTATAAAACGAACCGTACCAGAATACCAATAAGAATCACGATCTACATACTTTGAAAGGATCTCATTTATATTTTTCCTTTCTATGCTTTGCAGATCTCATTCCTCTCTATCTATTTCCCTCTCTTACCAACTCGTATTACTTGTCCTTCTCTCTTGCTTCTACAGTAAATGCAACTGCCGAAGCCATTGCAATTGCAGTCGCATCCTAACGGGTGAGGCAATGAATTGAATCAGGTATAGGTGCTGGAAGATTAACAAAGTGGGGAGGATGAGGTCGCTGTTATAAGAACCCAGTTGCGTCGAAGGAAATGCCTGGTAATTGGAATTCATTGCCACCTCTTTGAACAATGGCGCTGTTGGATAACAGTAGACTAGTAATTTCAAGCTAATTTATCTAACAGGCTGTCATAGTGGTTAACTGTTACCTGTAATCTGTTCTAACAGTTCATTTGTCCTAGGCGATTATAACTGGGGATATAATAATGAGTTTGTTAAGTGAGCATAGTGGGGCGTGGTGAAGTCAATAGGTCAATGAAGTCTATTCATGCATCATTCTAAGTTCATTGATGCTACAAAGAAATGCAGTTGCAGTGACAGATGCATTTAAAGTACCTGGATCTATAACGTGAGGATTATCCAGGAACTTGTGTGCGTCTCTTCCACGAACGTATCCAGCTGCCAAATTTCTACCAGCTACAACCAGTTCGCCGACCTCACCCTGAGGTACCAATCGCATGTGCTTGTCCACCAGGTAGACGATGCAATTGTCCAGAGGACGACCTGCGTTTATAGAATTGCATATATCAGCTACTGTGAGTCATCCTTTGGGATGCACAATGAATTTTTATCAGTGCATTTTACTCACCAATTGGCACTTTATCAAATCCCTGCAACTGATTAGGTCGACTGAGTAAATGATAAGTGACGTCCCCCATGACTTCCGTGCTCCCGTAGAAGTTCGCCAGGACGTGCTCGCCGCTGGGGAATCTGGACAGGAACTGGTGGGCTAAGGAGACTGGAAGAGGCTCCCCGGAACAGATCCAGAGCTTTAGAGAATTTAGAAGATAATCTTCTTCCTGTAACAGTTTCGTTTAATTGATCATTCAAGAGATATACGAAGAGAAGGAATTTTGTTAGGAATTTTAATTAGGATCTAAGCAAATCGCTATTAATTAAAATAATCAAGCTTGAATATGCATGAATCAAATTATCATTGATCAATTAAATTCCAAGTAAGAAGGGCAATTTGTAATACAGCTAACACCTGTTGCAGTTGTTTCTTTCCCTACTTTTTAAAAAATTTTTTAATATTTTTATCTAGTTTTATTACTTACTCTCAGTCCCAGATACATTAGAAGCGATTGCAGAAGGGAAGGTACCAGTACCAGTCGTTTGATCTATAAATTATAATTAAAAAAAAACAATCAACCTTTGTAATTACTCAGCCTACCTTACAGATGGCACTGACCTGTCGTTTTTCCAAGACCTCGACGAACCTCTCAGGATCCTTGGTCACGTGCTTTGGTACCACCAGAAGAGTCCGACCTTGAAGAAGAGGTCCCCAAATTTCAGAAGCGCTGTCGACGAAGGTCAAGGCCGTCTTAAACACACAGACTTTCTCGTCTTCGCCATAGGGCAATGTCCTCCATTGCCAACGAAGACGATTCATCAGAGTCGCATGGGGTAATCGTACACCCTTAGGCACTCCAGTGCTACCGGATGTATATAAAACGATAGCTAGATCCTCATCCTCTTGGTCGAGATCAAGGTCGCTTTCTATTTCCTCATTAGCAAGATCCAGAAGTCTCTCGTATGAAATTGTGCTGCTGTTCCCGTAAATCGAAGCATCAGCTGAAACGCAAAAAAGCAGAAGTTAATTCAGAGAATTGCGTTAAGGTAAAAATACATTCTTGAGTGCATAAAAAGTATATAATTAAATATCCCGTGTAAAAACCTCGCACGATTATTTCGCAAAGTCTAATTAAAGATAATTCCACGACTCGCGATAACTGATGTCGATAAGGCTGCTGATTGTTGACCTCGATTCCTGTATTTATGCATTTCATTGAAGTGCCGACTTTTCCATTTCTCTTAGACGGAAGTGACTAACCGAGGACGCAATAGTGACGTAAGAATCTGCTGTGAACCACGTTTGCAGCATTACTCTATTATCTATTTTTTAAATGCTTCGCTCTCTCTTTTCCTCATATCCATCAACGTCACAATTCTCAAATGATTAATGCATCTGATAAGTGCATGAGACAGTGAAACCAGTAGACGTCGTTATAAACTGCATACATGGGCCACCCAGTGCAATGTACATATTTTTGCTTCTCTTATTTCCTGCTTATTTCAATATTCATTTATTCATTATTATACACACCTCCTTCTTCGTGTACAACTAGTAACGGTTCAGACTCCTGAATAATATGATTAACTCGGGGTACTGGAAATTCAGGATCTAATGGCAGATAAGCCATTCCAGCTTTGAGAATTGATAACAATGTTATCGGCAATCGATCGGTTGGGTTCATCGACACTGCAATTAGTGCATCCACGTCTTTTTGAGGCTTGGATAATTTTCTAAGAGCTTTAGCTACTTTTTTCGTTATGCCGTTCAACTCCTCGTACGACAGTACACGCTCCTGGCCGTTATCATCTGTAAAAGATATCAATTTAATATGGTTTTATAACTTTGCATTTAACATTTTTCATTAACCAAATCTTACCCTCGTATAAGATTGCTGGCTTATTAGGATTCTCGTAGGCAATTTTATTAAATATTTTATGTACCAAACATGTTTCATGTTTTATGGAAACATGCTCGCCCTTTAGTACTGACTGTTGCTGCAGCGAACCCATCTGTAAGATAAAGTTGAAATTGGTACAAAAATAATTTTATTATCATTCTTATCTAATGCAGACGATACAATTGAACCAGATATTCAAGGTTAACCGGTCTAATTGATAATTAAAAATTGTTTTAAATTAATGACGTCGATTAACTCTGCACATGTCGTAATTCAAATAAATCGTGGAATCGATAAGGAAAGTCAATATATAAAAGTGCATTGTCAATATTGAAATGTCAATTCTTAATAACAGTTGAATAAATCGTACTGTCGGAATTCAAAGTGAAACCAAGTAACATTGCAAAATTCGTAAAGCGTCGTGCAAAATGCACGTCCTTGACGGTCCAATCCTTTCCCCTGGTGATGTTTCAATTTAATGTACATCCTGCGCCGACGTGGGTCAATGCACTCGAGTTACCGTATACACCGTACGTTGCACATGCAGAAGTGCATTGTAGAGATAGGGATAGGTGTGACGTCATTATGCGATAAATCGCTCGAATCTCATTATAGATAATCGCGGAGCTTATTATCGATATTAATATCGATATCGAGATGAATACTTGAGATAAATGTCGAGATTGAAATTTTTTATTCCATACCACGCATTGGATATAAAAGTATAAATATGCTGGAGGGAATAAATTATATTAGTGTGGATCAAGTTAACCTCTCAATATTCGTTTTTTGATCTATCGCCTTGAATACTTGAGAATAAAAAATGAATGCAGGAACCAGGAAGTTGGCAATTGATCGATATCTGTCACTTCCAAATTTGGAGGAAATGACTTCCTGAATAACTCAAGAGACTCTGAATTGATTAATTCAAAATTTGAAGGAGGTCAATTCCTTGAGGAGAAATGGGTCTATTGGTAAAATACAGTTTCGGAATTTATGCATAGGTTATATAATATTATGTTAATAGTAAAAGACAACCGGCCTAAGTGTATTTTTACACACTAGCGTCTCGACGCTGCTCAATGTCCATGTTGATATCCTTAATACCTTCTCCAAAATGAAAAAACTTTACCGCCACGTTGCACAATTTAGATACTGATACTGAAAGTCGACCGCACGAACGTCAATTAGGCAAGTTGAGTGGAGTCGCGCTCTGATAATCATTAACCATAAGCAAGTACACGAATTAATAAAGAAACAAAAGGATTCTTCTAGTAGTTTCTGAAAAGACTCACCTTTAACTTTTCACTGCACTTCCCTCCAGACTATTTGGTCACTTTGAATTTTTTATGGGATTAAATATTATCACACACTTTTTATACCAATTAACACGTATGCCACTTGATATTATGTATAAAATTTTACTTTGTTTCCCTTGAAAAATTGTCGATTTAAAAGAAAATATCACAGTTCTATCTCAAACTTGTTTCAAAGTCACTCGAAAATTCCCGCGCTTTCTCACGGCCACTTCTGGGTCCTTTTCTCGATCTCTGGCCTCCTCAATGGTTACGCCGAGAGTGTCTGGCCCCGTTGACGTACCACGAGCTTTTATGCGAAACCGGCTTGGTGGACCCTGGGTTTGTTCGTTGTTTGCCCTTCTACTACTCTGTTATTACGTTACACCAGGACCCCGATTTGCACACAGTTTCACATTAGTTTCCTTAAGAATATCACGATGCCGTCACTTTTTCACTGGTTCGATCAGCATTACTGTTTTAAGATGAACAGAAAAAATTTGCCAAAAACAACTCTAACCCGATGACTGTCATATATTCCGTTACAATTTCGTAACAGTTGAAAAATTTGCATCAGCAAGTCCGATGGATCTTTAGATGAAAGTAGAAAATACAATGGGAATTATCTAAAACGAATAAATAATAACGATAAGTTAAGCGTCCATTGTTACTGACCCAAGATTATTCCTCTGAAGTTTATCAACACAAGGAAAAATATGTAGCGCGAGACATCTTCGTTCCGTTACGAAATGCAAAAAATCAACAACAGGTTTCCTTGACGCATGGCAGATGGCATCTCTTGGAAAGATGCGTAATACCAAAAACCAGTTCTGGTTTACTTTCCTGGTTGCGCTTACCTGTTCCTTTTAAAATTCGTTAACATTGAGGTTACCTGGCGAGAGGATAAAGATTAACGTTTTAAGAAGAAAGAAATGCTAGACATAGCAATTGCGGCACGCACTCAACTCACGCACAGGTAAATCCCATATTACGCACGATGAGTAGTTGACGAAGGAAATTATTAAAATTAACTTATGATTCTTGATGACGACCGGGAATGTTTGGAAACATGCTGGGCATCTGATACACGTGTGACTCCCTCTTGGGTTTCACGAGGAAAGTGGAGAGGAGGAAGTGGGGATATATGTTTTACTTGGACTTTTGGCAATATCCTTTCGTTTCCACTGATTTTAATACAGCCAGAAACGTCATGTGTGATTCTTGCGAATCCGAAGTTGCTTTTAACGTTTGTGAATGATGTCTCAATTTACGAGTCATTTAACTATGGTTAAAACTGGTATATGAGATCCCACAAGTAACCTTCGCTTGATTAAACTTGACGTTGGTGGTGGAGGCTACTGGTTGATGACGTTTCACAAGACGCATTAGTCACAAATAGCGCGTGGCAAATTAATTAGAAATACAATACGTTTGGGGAATTTTCCAAATTGTTTTCAGAATCAAAATATTTATTGCTAGTGTCAAGATTTTTTGCGTTGGCAATGACGAATTATTTTTATTTATTCTTTTACGTAATGCCAATATACATTCTTTTCGTGTAAATTTTTTTGACGATTCATTGAAACAAGTTTTATCCTATCAGTCATAATGCAATTTAACATTTTATAAAGTCTCCGGGATTCTTGATTGTCTGCGACAAGATCTGGCAATGTTTATATTCGTAATACGTGATTCGAGTCAGTATGCGATGTGAGGTTTAAATTTAATGATTCAAGCTAATATAATATGCAAATCCGAACAGTTTTATGGTTCACATTTAAATAAACACAGTGGGTTGTTGTATATATAGATATAGACATGTCAATGTAGATTGTATACATTGTATGTATTTTATGTTGAATAAATATCAACTTCTTGCCTGAAGCTACAAGTATCCTTGGCAGATGTCTGGTCCATAAAATCTGAAGACATAATCTGATACTTGGACTCAGTCCTTTCCATAGCGCCATACGTACCGAAAGCGGAAGTTTTACAGTGAAACTTCAAAGTTGAAATTTTCTTATACAAAAAATACTAGCGTGACCAGCTTGATTGGGTGCACATTTTTTGTATTGGAATATATGTAGCTGGGATTGTTAATTTTCTTCAAAAAAATTCTAAATTTGTTTTTTCAGCAATTAAGATAATCAATGTTTTTTTCACATTCAACTTGCGAATACTTCGTTACAGTACCTATATTACAGTATATTCTCTATCGCCTTTTTTCTCCGTTATAATAATTATTCGATATTTTTGAATTATTGTGAGGATTTCGTCTTTGTCACTCCGCTGCAAAATCGGTGAGCGTCCATCTCTTTCACACCTCACCTCACGATCTCGCGCTCGAGCGCGATTCTGAACAATCAATCGTAGAAGCATCAATCTGCAACTTTCTCAGCTGAAGCGTTCCAAAAATCTTCCCAAGGCCTTGTCGCACATAAATATATGTACAATTTCATGTTTCGAAAAATTTCATCGTAATGGTTTTTCAATCAAAGTTTTGAGATTCAATTGTCAGCGAAGGGAGATGAGAAATAAATAATTGTCAATAAAAAAAAGCTTTTCCAATCAAGTAACGATACTGTCGTAATCGCTAGATTATCTTCTGCTTGGGAAAAAAAGAATCCAAGCGATCGATCAATCATTAACGAAGTGATCGCGATTTGAATATAAAAAAGCATTGATTTTCTTAATCGCCAGAAAATCAAGTTTTTAATTTTTTAAAACAAAACTAACAGTCCCAGCTATATATATTCCAGTACAAAAAATGTGCACCCAATCAAGCTGGACACGCTAGTATTTTTTGTATAGGAAAATTTCAACTTTGAAATTTTACAGTAAAATTTCAATGTTGCATGGCGCTATAGAAGGGACTAAGCCCGAACGTTGAGCCTGTACGGAATCCGGCCGCTCAATTAGTGTTTACGCAATTAGTAGAGTCACGAATGCTCGAGGTTGGCTTATTCGATTTTCTCTTTCCGTATATGAGAATTCGAGGTCGATCTTACATTTATCTAGATATTTATTTCTATTTATCTGGCCATTAATCTCCCAG
>JARPRH010000107.1:34368-50353 GCA_031763665.1 Calameuta haemorrhoidalis | reverse complement strand
AAATCGGTCTAATAAAAGACAGAGTGAAAATAGCGCGGTTTTGTCAAGCTTATAAATATCGAGGGACGACGACCCTCTGACGGCAAATCGAAATCAGCATCGGCGTCCATGAAAAATTCCTGCCACTTGTGTCTGCGCGATAGTTGAAAATTTATGCGTCGTCTCCCTTTTCAATCTCACTTTTACTTTTCATTCAGTCGAACCTCCATATACACGTTCTCGTCTCACACATATATTTAGACGGAGGAGAGTCTTGAAAACGTTTAATAACGTAGGGCAATTTCACACGCGATTTCGTAGCCAACGAGACGCCACAAGGAATTAAATAAATTTCACGAAAGCGTCGCTAAACTCCCATTTCGAATTAAACGTCGTCCCGTAATGCCAATTTGGTTGTTTTCGCCTCTGTTTTAGATACATGGGAGAATGTTCTACCGCAAATTTCAACTAAAAGCCGCCCAATTAACGTTGGGGTTTAATACCCGTTGCCACTGTTCCTTTTCAAACGTAGTTACGGCGTCTCGACACCTGGACAACAGTGGCGCCACTGTCGTTCTCCGTAACGGTAGATTTTAACAACGCCTCGTGGTCTCTAACGCTTAATAGTTTTTTAGTTTACGCTCCGCATTGTCGTGGATGATCTAAGTACAAATGGACGGCGAAAACATTCAGTTACTCCAAGGGATTTTAGGGCTTAAAAGTCTATGTGAATTTGCCGGAGATAGTATGCATACTTTTAATGAGGTTAGGCTGGATGACAGGGATACGGCAACCTGAGAGAGTTTGAAAGAAGCGACAGCACATCGATAAATCTTCAAGTCACTATGGCCGTATGTAAAAAGCACATAACTCAAGAGACTATCTCTCTCTTTATCTTTTTTAGCTAGCTCTCTCGCGTGATATATGTAGAACTGGATAAATATAATACAGGAGGCGTCCCGACGCTGATGAGCCCATACCGAAAGGTCCTGAAAGCTCCATCAGATATGCTTACGTTGAAATTTAGCTCGGGAAAACTTTTTGTTTCGTTTACTACGTTAACTTTTCATATGTAAGTCCACTCTTGACTATTCCTTTTCTATGGTTTTGTCCTCGTGCATACTCCTTTCTTACTTTCTAGACGATTCCGTGTTACGCATCCTCGTGCAGGGTGCACTGGCAGATTATATTGCGGAATTGGCAGAACCCGGCGCCGGATATCTCCTTGAACTAAAGTAATCTCGTCGGCTGACTGGCTGACTGTGTTCCTGCACGGCTGGCTAACTTTAATGGAAGGACTTGTATTATCTTATTTCGTTATTTTCCTACTTCTCTTTGCGGAAAATGTAAGTCACTAGTTCCAAGAGAAGTTTAACTTGTTAGTGCAAAACTGTAGTTCTAAATTGTGCTCCTAGAGAGCGCTTGCAGTTACTTTGAACTTTTTCTTTTTTTCTCAGCTAAGATGCGATGGACGAAATTAATACACAGGAGTCTTGGTTAAATTATGACAGAGACTGTCAAAATTTGTGTGATGACTGTCGCTATTTTCTGACTCTCATAACACGTCAATGGTGCGTCATTTCCTGCTGACCTACGTCCCTTCCACGGAATCATGATAATAATTGATTTGAGGCTGCGAAAAAATTTCATGAAAATTTATGTGAGTTTAGACATATTACTATGTTTCTCTTATATATATATATGTAGGGATATACATCTTTGGTTGACCAGATGGACCGCAGCATCCTGAAAAAAAATAGGGACGCCCACGAGATATAAATTGCAATTATATAGATAAATCGTTTTTGAGTTTCACTGAACGGTTTGCTTTGATCCGCCGACGAATACGTCATCCAAAATTTCTCAGAGTTAAATTCCGCCATTATATAAAATCTTTGAAATTTCAAGCACATTCATATATTCTTTAACCCACGTGTCCTGTCGATAATTTACATGATAATTAAATTATTTCCAGCAGGTAAACTCGACACTGTTTCAATGGTTTCAAATCCATTCGCACATTTTCTACGATTGCTAAGCTCCACTGTGATTCTGCACGCGAAGCGAAATTCCAATGCTTTCCGATATCTCCCAGCATCCTCGGCAGTTCTGAAAGCATTGGAAATCGAAACGAAGAAAATCCCTTGTAAGAATATGTAGAAATATGTATGAATATTTCAGATGCACAGAGCCATCAATGCTGACGTCATCCGTAAATACATCAGCAGATCGTGCAGTGTTCTTGCACATATGCAATTCCATGAATTCCACGTGAGATTGAGAAACAGAGAAATAGGCTGCTATCTGCGCAGAAGAAGAAAATGTCAGACTGTACGGATCTTAGGTGACTTTCTACATCTTCATTGCCATAGAGGAGACACTTGTGGATGACAGGAGAGAAATGATTTTACTTGTCAGTAAATCAGTCATCATATTGGCAGCGTGACGCGTTAACAGCAATTCCGTAACTGGCACTGCCGGCTAACGCATAATCTTCTTCTTCTTCTTCTTAGATAATCCATGATGTATATTCACACGCACGTCATCACCAGTACCTCTACTTTATGCTGGAAAGCATCCCGAAGACCAAGAGGGACGTAGTACTAGGTGAACAGGAAGGAGAAAACAACGTGACGAACAGTCAACGTGTCTGACAAACGGAAGGCGTCCCGCGGTATTGTTCGCGCATGCGCAATAGGCTGATATCCTGAATACTCAACTGGTTTGAGTCGGTCTGGCGCGCCGACAAAACCGACGATCAGTCTAGCGTCACGATTCGCGCGTCGCGGTTGCAAGTCCGCCTTTAGCTGAGGATAATTATAATATTTGGGCTGAAAGAGAAGGATAACAGTTGTCTAAAGACATTTTGAAAAAATTAACTAAATCGTAGATTCGTCGCGAGATTTTTTTTTGGGAATAATCAAAATGGAACGAATCAAAGATAAATAATGTTTAAGGAATTTTTATGTGGGAGTAATGATTTTACAGAATCATTAATGTTTTGTACGTTTGTCAGTCGAGTATGAATTTTTATTGTGTTTTATTATTTTTACTTAACTTCATATTTTGGCACCGGCAACCCAGTCGACAGATATACGGTTATTCAGGACTATCGTATCACCTGAAGATGGTTCTATCGTGGGAGCCAATGGAAATCAAATAAACAGAACTATCTTCAGGTCGTGCACTAGTCCTGAATAACCGTGTATCTAGGTGCTATGTATAAAGATTTCTCGTAAACTGTAGACTTTATCGGTCGAGTGTGGACATTTTAGTATATATGATGACACTTGTTTATGTAATAATAGCGCTGTAGTTCGTGTCATATCGGTTACTGGCAATTTTGAAAATTATTATTCCGTCTACGAGCTCGTGTCAAAAATTATTATCACTTTTAACGTCCAGTATTTTATTCGGTGGACCTTCGAGAACCCGTCGCTAATTCTTAAACAAAGTCCAAGAGATTCCTGAAAATATGTTTGCAGAAAAAGAAAAGAAATAATCAAAATTAAACGAATCGAATTGTAAAGGCTGTCACTAGGATGTGAAAGTCGCGAGGTAACTGTCCATTGGAATTTAACGTTTTCTCTAGTACAGATTCGCCATAGAATTTCTCAATGTCCCTAACCACTAAAGCAGCCCGTCCCACATATTTTCTGACTGCATCTACACTTCTCCATATCTATTTTCTAGGACATATTTTTTCTCTCAAATTCGTATCGAGTCCGGTCGACGCCAGGCAGAAAAGTTTCTCTAAGTAATCGCGACGATTTATGCGACTCGAGCTCCATTGGCCATTATTTATTTTTGGCCAGTATGTTTTCACGTATACACACGTTATATGCGCAGTACAGAATCGCTCAGAATTGTGTTACAAACTGTGCAGAGAATCAAAAAAAAATTCACACTCCTGTCAATCGTTGTCAATTATAAAATTTGCAAACTGTCATCCACTGCCAATTGTCACAAAGATCAGGCCAGTTACTTCAGATAGTCAATAAGGACCGATTGACCTGGATATCCAATTTAAATTAATATCAATGCTCTTAGACGTAAGCGAACGTGCTAAAGAGAATTAGAGCTAAGGGTTAATCGATGTTAATCGAATGTGTCAAAGATGACAAAGAAGTGTTGCGAATTTAAAGCATTCCATAACGTGCCGTCGATCGGTCTCTTAACGAGGTTCAAACATTTCATAAATTTAATTAGCACTCGTCAGCACCCCAAAGATTCTCGCCGCCATAAATTACGCTCGATTAAGATCGATCGATTATAATGATTTAATAAATACACGAATTTTTTATTAATTGAAGAATTATACCGATTCTCTCGTGCAGAATGGCGAGACCGAATACTCGTATGTCAATAGTCGTCGGTGCGGATTGGCGCTTCGAGAACTCAGTGACGCGTACAACTTAATTTATGCGCGATACATTGAAACTCTTAATTAATCAAACAATCAACAACGCAACTGTGCAATGTGTATTAATGACGGTGCGACAGTCAAATTAATCAAGTGTTTTCAAATCATCATATTAAATCAATATCCACAGTGTGTGACGAGCATATAGGTGCAAGCAATATTATATGCATGAGCGATCACTTTGATTCTCATGTGGTGCACTAATTAGCAATTAATCGTTAACATGATTCATGTCTTAAATCAGTAATACAGAGTGAAGATAATTAAACCTTAATAAATATAAATGTTGTCAACAATGTCAGCGGTCGCTCTGGAACTAAACTCGTCCTATTACACGACGGTAGCAGGTTCGAGTTCCGGCGATGATTTTTCAGGTACAAAAAAAAAGGAAACAATAATAACGAATAATAGATTCCCTAACAATGAGAATTTCTAAAATACAATATTTTTTTTTTTGTATTTCTAGTTTCAACGACAGAGTCGGCCAACGCAACATCAGCATCCTACATGCTGCCTGCTTATATCCGTATAACATCCATGGTGGCTTGTATAGTAGTCATGGTCCTGGGAGTGGTTGGAAATCTTATGGTAAGTTGACAGGTCACATGGCTCGTGCCGATAAGGGAAAATGGCTTCTGAAAAAGAGGCTGATGTTGGCACATGGTGGGAAGATATTTTAAGAAATTATATATTTGGCTTAGAGATACAGAGTAAGAATTAGACGGCGTATCGGGGATAAACAGTTGGCACGTGACAATTAGATTTGACAGCTGTCATGAGATCCGTGACAGAAGAGCCAATTCGAAGGAGGATGGTTATCATCGGTCACTGATTTTGGCTCGGCTTTATGTCTGTCCTTGTCTCTCGCACTTATTAGCCAATGGGTTTGTCTCTCTCGCACTCACGTCGGCTATAGGAAACTCGAAAAATTTGAGCTTTCGGTCCTTTTTTTTTTATCGATCAATTACTGACTTAGCTTACTAATGGATACGTCAGTGTTACTGCTTGCTTTTTGAATAGAGTGATTGAATGACAACCGCTAAATTGTTACTGGTGTATTTGAGCTGGCTGGTCGTGTTATCTAAGCTCTGTGTGGTTTTGATATTTTTTGTTGTTTCTTTTTTACAGGTACCACTTGTTGTACTAAGAGGCAAGGACATGAGGAACAGCACAAATATATTCCTGGTGAATCTCAGCGTGGCTGATCTCTGCGTTCTGCTTGTGTGCGCGCCTACGCTCCTCGTTGAGGTGAACTCGCTACCGGAAGTCTGGCGTCTAGGGGAACATATGTGTGAGTAAAATTGATATGGATACTTGGTAAGATGTCAGTGCATGCGCTCAGGTATCTAACGGGTGGCTACCGTATACCGAATTCCCCGTGTTTCCTATTGGGATTTCTCTAAGCGTTCACAAATCTTTTATATACGTGCATACTGTAGGGGTTGGTACCTTGACTTCCGGTGGGGCTGGATATGGCATTTAGGCGTCTGGGTTTTATGACCCGAAAACTACTCGACGACGGTCCTTCGCTTGGACTTTCTTCCACTTCCCCTTCACATTCTTCGTACCCCTCGCCCTCTTACTACTTACCGAGACTCTTGGTTGCTCTTAATACCAGCAGAATGCAAGCGCCATTTCTCTACTTCACCTATAGGAATATGTGCACAGTGGATGCTGAAGCGTGCTTGAGAGAAATTTCTCTGTAGCAACTTAGTATAATAGTTCGCGTAAGAGCCACCACCGTTTCGATGGCGCTCATTTCCTTAATGATTTTACCTTGGTGAAAAAAAAAAATCCATCCTTTCAGGTATAATAATATAGCAGCATATCGTAGCTTATATAACAGTCTGGTAAAAAAAAAACTATATACCATCAAGCTCCGGTTGTTGTCTCGGAAGAATTTACGATTCGTACGACGTCCATTTTCTCGTTGATTTTATACAAAAAAAATTAGAGTGTGCAACTCCTTCGGTAAAGTAAAATCACTATAGTTAATCGGTCAGGGTGTATCAAATAAACTCTCTCACGTCCGAACAAACCGTAAGCGTCATCATGACAATTGTCACCTCAGCATTTCCGTTTGCCGTATCTTCGTTTCGAAGGCGTTAAAGCCGCAAGAGAAAAGTGTAAAAAGAAAGTAGAAAAGTGAACTTAAAAAAAAGTCCCATCGTAATTTGCCGTCCCGATCCTCCTCAAGAATATTTTACTCTCCCGACGATATACGTATACGGCTGACTCGCTTATCGGCATCTTTGATTTACGTGATCTGACAGAAAGATGGCGTCTCGCGTATCGCCGTCTTCGCGCACTGGGACTAGTAATTCCCACAGTGACGTGTCACTCTCGCCTTCGATTACTCGTAGCCATGGGGAACTTCATGACGAGATGAAATTGGGAAGGAGTTAGAGAAAGCGTGAAAGTCACTGCTCACGATGTATTCCTCTACAATTGACTGTAACGAGACTGTCCTTCGCTGATGCACATTAAATATATATATAGATATATTTCAATTGAATTCCTTTGTACACATACAAATTATATACACATATATTATTTACTGTACATAAGTCTTCCTAATGGTTTCAGGTCGCTGTATATGTATACGTACGTGCCTTGTAAGCTAGTTAACTCGTATATACCAAACTATAGTTTTCTACCTATACCATTAACGGCGAATTTGCATGGCGTGTTAGCACCATGGCTTACAAGTTACTCCCGTGTCTCCGCGTAGGCATGTACACGCTTACTTGAGGCATGTAGGCATCTGGGCATATTACATACACTATTACTATACAGATACAACTATGTGTTCGGCATACCTTACCAGCACCCTGAACGTACAATAATGCTTGACGTAGTACGGTGAGATAACAGTCGCTCTATATATAACAACGAGTCCTTTAATTAAAGACAGCCATTGCAGCAGCAAGGAGCATTCGCAAATATTACGTTTTACCATACTAATTGGAGAGAAAAAGTCAGTCGGCAAATTCATAATAATAATCATGAAAACGTAATTTGAAAATCAAAGGAATCTAAGAAAAGGATTTCACGTTAGCTTTTTTTCTTTTTCTAATTTTTGGGTATAACGGTACCGGGTGCCTCGGGTGGCGTCGCGACGCAAACTTTTATCGGTAAAACTCGTCTTCAAAGTTTTCGCCTGCTCGTCATACGACAGATGTGACGACAGTGGCGGATGATATTCGTTGCAGTTTGCCAACCGTGCAATATCCGTATGGGCTTATATGAAGAAAGACGCGTACGACGCGAGGGAAACAGTTGGTAGTGAGCTCGAATAGACTGTAGGGTCTAGGGATATTCTTGTAAAAAGAGTCTAGTGACTTTTCTTGTACTCTTTAATCCTCGAGCACTCTTTAATTTCTCTTTGGTATCTGTTGCTATCGTCTGGCTTCTTTTCTTTCTCTCTTTTGGCTTCCAGAGCCATAATCGACCAAGAGTGTCGATAAAGTTATTTTAATAAGGGTGCGCCACTATTTTTTATAGGGCTTAAGGCTAAATCTTCCTGTAGAGCCACTTTCTACCCATTACGATACCGTTTACGCTAGAAGCCATATGTGTACTCATAGACAAAGTGTGTATAAATCCATCGAGGTTTCCCTGCTGCTTCTTGGCGAATGAAAAATATACTGTAATATAATAACGCGCGTATTAAGTCACGGCTCTTGATTCATTACCGTTTGAATTTATTTATAGATCTTTTTTTTTTTATATTTTCACAGATCTTTATTACGTCTATGTATTAAACCAACACTTTCGCCTTGAACACCTCAATTGCTTTGCCAGGGAAGACAGCTGTCCTGCACCAATAGGAGTGAGACAGAGACTGAGAGAGAGAGAGAGAGAATTCAATTTATTTGATCAAGGATCAGGTATTGAGGGGGGGGGGGGGGGGGGTCGAGATCTGCGATTTGTCAACCGACGTCATAAGGTTTACTCGAACGTCAATATTTTTTTAATTTTTATGGAAGATACGTCCTTCCGCACTTCCTCCATCACTTAAGGATTTCTTTTTTTTTCAACTAAATTTTTCACTGTCAATTATGTAATTCGTAATTGATTAAATTTCCTTTGTCCTTATTGGTAGATAGATCGTCTTCAGCGGAATGAGGGATGAGTTCCTTACTGCTCGAGACGTCGACTATGTATATCCGACGCTGGGCGTCGCAAAATCCGTACGAGGACGCCGGACGCGAATTAGTCGTCAGACACGTAGTTGGAGTGTTCAAAGAGAGAGGCACGGTAGTCGCAATAAATATACGTGAAATTAGGTAAAAGTGTAAAGGAGAAGGACAGAGAATGAAAACGTATGCGGACACCCGGTGCATATCGCTTGAAGAAAATCTGGATCGACGCCAGCGTCCATTAATGCACCGACGTACCGGCTCTGTTGCATTAGTCGATTCTCAAGGATTTTACCCCTCACCCAGTTCCCCCCTTGCATTGCGTGAAATTTGAGTTAAAAATTTTAGTAATTAATTTTTACAAGACGCCATCTTCTCCCGTATCACTGATCACCGCAGCATCCCTGTATCTGTAATTTTTGATCCTGTATCAATTTATCGCATGTATTTCCAATCCTGAGGGTCAAATCTCGCTTCGTTCAATCGACACTCGATTATCGATAACGTCAGAACCCCCCCCCCCCCCCCCAACACGTGCTTTAACGAAACGCCATGTTATTTTCTCGATGTACACATATGTACAGATACGTATCAGCCCTGTACCAGGAAGTCTGAATTCTCACGGGCGCGACATACGTAACAAGAGACAGAAAGAAAGTGCACACGGTGGAACATTTCGTTTCTACGTAATGGCCAAAAGCATTAAAGTCATTTCGCGTTAGAATACTTCTCCGTCTTATATATTTTTATTTCCTTTTCGACCGTTGGCACTTGTCGTCCAGCAATTTAAAGAGTGCCACCGACGAACCCCAAAATAGAACTGGAGCCATTTTCATGGGTGCCACCCTTCGCGTATCTTCTTTCCTCTTTCTTCTTATATCCTACTACGTTTCTTTTCTTTCTCTTGCTCGTACGCCCTGCGCTTATATATGCGTATATACATATATACAAATCGTCTTGCTTAACGTACAGCATCTTCGGGCTGTAAATATTAACATCGTTCGACGCGCGTGTTCAGTGACGTCTTGTCGAAGAGAGAAGCAAACGGCGTCACGGGAAATGAAATAAACGAGTGAGAGAGAGAGAGAGAACATTAAAGAGAAGGCTATAAAAAAAGGGATAAGAAAAACTGTGGAGAGGGGTATACGAGGCGGGGAAGGGGAAAGAGACTACAGATGGAAAAGAGAATAAAAAAGAAAGGCACGCGTCACGAAGACCCAAAACCGTGAATCATAGCGACGGTAAAAGATCTTATTGCGCGACGTTGCTCGAGATGATTAGTTCAATTAAAAAATATCGTCGCCATGATAACATCGAGGCGGCTAACAAGAAAAAAATTTAATTATAAGCCTACTCTTATTTTTGAGTCACAATCTCGTTCGCATATCTCTAACCATCATATTCTAAATTTTCAAGATAAATAATGTATCGTGTGTGTCATATTGTGCGTGTGTGAGGTGGGCTGGACAAGAGTGGAGAAGGGGAAGCGTATGAGGAATTCGTAACGACATTCGTGCATATGCACATAGGTATGATGGCTAACCCAAATAGATAATGAGAAAGGAAAAAAAAAAGAAGCGGGTTCTATCGACTTATAATACCCGCCTATGTTAATAATATCGCGTCGCGTACATAGATAGCAGTCGTAAGGTGGTTGGGCGACGGGCGTTCGTAGTGATATGTATACGAGCGGAAGCTTCAAGCTGCCTTTTCATAGTCGCCGTATGGGTAGAACGTTGCCTATACGTTTGAAATGATCTAACAGAATGTATACGATTGTGGGTATTTTATATACCGTATGGATATATAAATATAGATAGAGGGAACAGTCCCTACCCGGTACAATGAGAATCAATTAACGATATTATACCGGGTAGGAATTTTATCGTAGTGAGATTGAGTCCTGGGCGCCCTCGTAAAAAGTCAGGGTTTCACGTTGTCTTGTGTAGGGGAATCCCCTCGACCAGGGAGGACGGTTGCTGCTCCGTCGCTGACTATGTCGAAAGAGGACAGAGGGGGAGGGGGTGGTGGGGTAAGGAAAGAGACTAGACCAGTCGGATTCCTTTCCAGGAGAGTCAGAGGAACCGATTTTCTATTTCCTTCTTCCGGAAGAGAATGGCTAAGTGGACAGCAGTAGAAGTCGCGAGTAAAAATATTTTCCTGGGTCATAGAATACGGGGATTCCCCGCCGTCCGTAGTACGAGAAGAAGATTCGTAGGAGGCAACTGATACAAAGTGGAACAGAAAGGGGGAAAAAAAAGAGGATGGAGAAAAAGAGTGTCGGTCGACATTGTGCTCCCTAGTATTTTCCTTGAGGTTGGCACTATTGGACCCGACGCCACTACGGGCACAGCCACGCGACGGGAACGACGCCGACGGCTAACGTACAACAGGATGAAACAAAGTGCGCCGCGGATCTAAGTGGTCCGCCACTAAATTTCCTTTATAGGTCAGAGTCCGATGTCTTCCATTTAACGTAACCTAACCCAACCGTATACCCCTTGACGATGGAAGTAACACCTTCCGAGAAGACCGACCTTCGACCTTTTTCCTTCTGGTAGGATTGTTAGGGAAAATTAAATTCACGATCTCGTTGTCCACGAGTTAGACGTTTGCTTCGTGTATAGTTATTTTCTTGACTGTACACTGCGAACGTTATCTCTGTCTTCTCTCTCTATCTTTCTCTTGTCCTATTTACGTACTTATCTATGACCCTCTCAAGATTTCGTATTCTATTGGACCCTTTAGTCGACATTTAAATTCACTCGAGGTCCTACGATTCCTACTTTGCGTGACGGATGCTGCCTTATACTCGAATACAAATCTCGTGTCGTTTCACTTTGTGTTTTTTCCCTCTTCCGCCAGAGGGCAGCGCTCGCGCTCCAAGGACTCCAGCGTATGTCGCCGGTGTCTAAGGGTGTGAATTTTCGTAAGTCGCGTATGTGCTGCTATTTATCATTATCATCGACTCTGGTAATTAATGCCGGTATTTCAACCAATTTCACGGTCAGCCCCGCGACGGCGACCCGGTAATTTGCAGAGGATTAAGTTGTAAAAGTTACGGGTTATATCGTCTTTTAAGAGCTAACCTTGGCGAGTACCGAACGAAAAATTCTCGTAAAACTCGAGCGGACGAGCAGTGACCACAATTTTTAGTCTTGCGAACGGCAACGCTTCTGTTCGGCGAATGTATTGGGTATAGGATTCTCATGTATATAAATACAGTATCCCACTATATATATACAGTAGTATCGACAGGTATAAGAGGATGATTCCCGTGGGTGCTTTGGAGAGCTCAGTATCCTAGGGCTTCTCGAAGACGTAAAGGATTCTCGACAGGCTCAATAGCTTGAGGTACGGATCTGTTCCTTTTATTCGGTGAACTGGTATACCCATCTGCGCCATGGCGACGCTGGGAAATGTGCTAAGCGATAAAGAGTAAAGTTTGGTGTTAGACGAGTGATAGAAAGATTGTGAAATTAGAAAAGAAAAAAAAAATTTTCACGCGCACACTACGCGTCGTTTAACTTTAGGAAGATGTACATCGGGTCCCGTCGTTTCCTTTATGCGGGGTTCTTCCCTCATTAAGCGATTGCTGCTGGGTGAACGTTGGCGTTACTAGGTTAGGCAACCTACTAGCACACCACCTTTGGGGATTATCCTTTCTTTATGGAGTACGTAAAGCTCTGCTCAGGATCACAGAGGACACATGCAGGACCTGTATCCAGTTCAGTTACGTGGGCGGCGGCTACGGAAGTTGCCTAGTCTCTGTTCCTCGTAGGACTTTTACAACGATGAAAGTAAAGCGAGGAGGTGCAATGGTACGAGCGCTTGAGTTGTAGGTGGCGCGGCGGAAGGGGTTGTTGACGCGGTTGCTAAGCAACGAAACATACAAAAAAACATGGCCGCGAGTCTAACCACTGGGACAAACGGAATTCTTTTTCCACTGGCATTCGCAGGGAAGGTCAACAGTCAAAGATAGGCCGTGAGGAAAGAAAGAGAATGAAAAAGGCAATTTTACGGCGGAAGAGATGATTCGCGGGCTGCCGTCATCCACTAGCAAAAAAAGGGGGCCAAGAAAAGGCAATTTGTATTTGAAAGTTAAATGGCCGCCGTCGCGGTGCTAGGGACGACCAGACACATTTTCATAATACTGCCTCTCTTGCTACGTCACGTTCTTTCTCGTCCTTGTCTACTTCTTCTTGAATACCGCAGCACTGAGCTATGTCAGTGAGTAACGGTGAGAGACGATTATCTGCAACCCCTAATCTCACTGCTCTCTTAACTTTCTTTCCCCCCCTCACGTTTCGAGGCTATCATCTCGCGGGGAGAAATTTGATATTTAAATACCCCTAAAGGCATTTGTCGATCATCCGTTTTTTCACCCTCTCTCTTGTACTTTATTACAGGCCCACTGTATTTCTGGCGAGGGGGTCATGGCTGCCACAGAAAAAATTAAAAAAAATTAAAGACCAAATTACGTAATTACAGTAGAATGACGATAATTGTGAAAATTATTTAAATCACTGGACGAATTGATGACAGGGGGCAGATTCGTAATGAGGGTGTTACTTGTCCCATTAAAAGGGAGACAGGGATTTTGGGGCCCCCTACAAAAAATTGTATTAATATGTTTACAAGACCAATACGGGGATTGGATATGCCTCAATAGAGAATAGGGCCCATCATCCGGATCATCCGTAGATATAGGCAGTGGATCCCTGATTCAGATATGGGGTCGATCCTAAATGATCCGGATCACCGACGATTCCGTTTCAATCGCCCTGATCAAAAGTACCGACGGCATACATAGCTCGACGTCGACGACGTCGCTCCACTACTGTCATTAATTCCCACCCGTTATTAAGCAGGGACCGGCTAGCCGGACAAAATTGCCAAACGAACAAATACTGTCTGCCGTGTTCCACGTGGGGAGGCGTATTTGAAGGTTTTGTTCATTTTATTTTATTCGTAAGTCGGTGAATTTATAAAATCAAATTATTGACGTATGATGAGTGACACTCGTTGGTCCTGGTAAAAAAATTATTACAGACGTTTTTGACTTTTTAAATGAAAATATTAAATTATTTAAATTCCTCTATAAAATTGGATATGGGATATATCATCAAAGGGTTGGTATTTGTGTTACGAACCTGGTGTGGGTGGGATCGCTGGGAAGGTTTGTTAGGGTGGTACCTTTGATAATTTCGTTACTGTATCATTTGATCGAATGAAAATTCGTTTCTATTAAAAAAATTTATGACGTGCAGTTTTGAGTTTTAAAAATAAAAATTATTTATTAAAATTCCTCTATGAGATGGGATATCATGAAAGAGGTTTCTGTGCTACCAACCCGGTATTCGTGGCTGTGGGTAGAAAGTGGGAGTTTCACATATGTGTATCTAACATTTCCACGTGGGGACGGGTATAAAATGAAACGAGTAGGTGAAACCCCATATATGCCACCCCCTGCTACGAATTACCGTTGCTCTTAGCCCATACGTGTCCGAGCATTTAATGTAGCTCCTGGACCCGCCGGACGACGACGGCGCCTGCTTCGACGTCGGCGTCGGTTTTTCCATCCATCCAATTCCCTTTAACCTTCGTATCAGGAAATACAATAAGTGTCGAGGCTGAGCTTAAAGTCTAGGCTAAGGCTAAGGTGAGTCGAGGACCGTTTTCTGTAGGATTCCCCATGCCTGTTGCTTCCTTCCAGTCACTTGCTGAGGTTGCTAACCTGACCCGGTCTAACCTCAAACTATATCATACCTAAAGGACCCTGAGTCACTTGGAAAAGATAAATCTGATTCATAAAGTGTGACAGGTATATCGTATGGGGTACAGAGTGGGTTACATACAGTGTGAAGTTAGCTCTAGGATCAGCCATCACAAAATTTTGTAGAATTTAAATCTAAAAAATAACTTTTAATGATTTCGAGTTAGATGTCATTTTTTTTATTTGTATATGCCGTATAAAAAATTATCAAAATTCCAAATTCAACCTTATGACGATCCACCATGAAGTTGGCTGCTTAATTGAATCGGTTAATTCTACGAGCGATACTATGGACCTAACTTGACCTCACGGATGAACTCTTCTGCCGTATTAGGTCGGGTTGTAATTTATCATTGTCAGTTGGTCGATTACGTCAGGTCCTTTAGCTATTCCGTGTCATTCTGATCGAGGACGTTGCACCGGTATGCCATCTCGCAATAGAGATCTTTCGTATCGATGAATATCGATTTACATACTGCGTTCGATCTAGCAACAACTTCACGTTGCTCTCTCGTATGTTTTTTGAGGTTTTATTTCGCAAGGGAAAAAAAAAGGCGTCCCATACCCGGCACCCTGGCCAGTCGTAACCGACGTATCTCGCGTGACGTCATTTTCCTACGAAGGTGCTCATACGTTGATTTTTTATATAAAAATTTAATAATTTCGATTTACGAAATTGTTCATCCTGTCTCTCATTTTATATCCCACGCTTCGGTATGTAATATACCGTGGGAGTAAGAAAGGTTAAGGGTGAATCCTGGCGTGGCAGCAGCCAGCAGTAACTGCGAAATTACGGTTTGTCAAATAATATTAAATCGAACAAGAGTTTCTTTAGATTTTTCTCCGCCATCTCGTAAGTTTACTTTTCCCTTGATTCCAAGTCGCGACGCCTGCTTCAAATTCCCTGAGACATTCGAGTCACTCGGGATATCCAGTCTGCATACTCTAGCCTCTTCGCAGGTGCTTTATTCTAGGTAACATAACCTTAAACGGCTGGCTCTCTCGCGTCACTGATTCTCGGGACGTCGGCGCCGTTCCTTGTGCAAGCATAAATATGCGAATTACGTATTTACGTAGATCTGAAAGTTCATTGAGCATATATTTATGTAGTATAGTATATATACATACATATCTACAAAGCTGAATCTCGCCAGAGCTTTCTCAAAGCTTTGAGCTATTTTTTAAATATTTTTTATCGGCCTTTTATATTTCTTCACGCCACGTTACAGTAATAATTTTGATATCCATTCGTATGGTTTAATGGTCGTGATTTTTCTAGGGATAAGGATATAAGAATTTTTACTCGGTAGATTCTCATTCGGATCAGATGTCATCTTCGAGCGGGGTCCTGGCAAAAATTGGCACCCTTCTTAGCCCAACGAAAAAATTGTCAGTAAAATTAATGCGATTTCATTATCGGCTAAAACGAAGAATTTGTTGCCCTGGTCTCCCAGTCGCCCCTTTGATCCTAAGAAGCGGATTTTCTTGGTAAAAAGAGTCAGGGACGGATTGCCGTGGGGTTTTGTGGACGGAATCGAGGGTGCCTAGAAATCACACAGTATACCACGTGCACGTGTGAAACGTTACAGTTCGTGTTTGTAGGTTATGTTAGGTTAAGCCCATTTGTCTACTACGTTCCTCAGTCTCCCAACCCTCCTAATCCTT
>JARPRH010000106.1:168948-180568 GCA_031763665.1 Calameuta haemorrhoidalis | reverse complement strand
TATAGGTTATGGGTCAGACACGCGATGAGTGATTATTGTTCTTCTTTGTTTCTTTGTATATTTGTCTATTGCGAGTACGGTAACCAGGTCCTGGTTAATCGCGCGAAGAGAATTTTCAGCTGGGGTACGAGAGGGCCCCAGACGCGTGTGACGATCCGTATTGCGATGAAGCTGATCGAACATGGCTAAAGTTGCGAGCTTATCTTCAGGAAATAGCCCGGCCAGCACGAAGGTCTGGCTGGGGAAAGCTTAAGAGTGGGCTTGCGATACGTCACGTTCCTCTTTGTTTCATTGAACTAGTATATTTTTCATTGCATCGTGTTTTTAGAAAATGACTGTGCGCGCGTGGTGATGTTTTTTGCTATTGAAGAAATTAAACGGAAAAAGTTAGACGGAAATGACTAAGTATAATTAAAGTTTGGAGCCGAGTACGCGTGTGTTATTTAAAACTTGTAAATAATACGAGACATTCGAAACGATTAATAATTAAATGATATCAGGCAGTATTCCCGCGAGTGGGACGATCGATTTGTCGATTGACTGAGAGACTAGAGAGAAAATTTGATAATCGAACGATTAAAAATAAAAGAGCTAAGAAATGGGGCGATATTCGTTGGCGTTTACAAGAGAACGAAGAGAGGAAACTAAGAAAGCGCGGACGAAAAAAATATGTATTATCGGACGTGATAAATGGTGTGTCGATAATTCCCTTTCTTTTTTTTTTTCGAAGACCGATTAAACCGAGAAACGAGTGAAAGAAAGTTTATTAGCTTCGAAGTTATTATACGTAATAGTTATTACGTGTCGATTTAATGACGATTAATGAGACCATTTAATTACACGACTCGATCGTTAAACGTTTAAGTGCTTACGGGTCGCAATGAACTATTGTTTTAAAATATATTTTAAACTATCCTCGTTGCTATTCCGTATAATATCGATCAAAACTTAATCGAATTTTCGCGGATTCTAATTTAAAGGTGCGAGTATCGTTAATTGCGGTTAGGTACACGTGGATACACGAGCGAACACATTCTTATACATATGTACAAGGAAATACAGGAGAAACACGGGATATTTGTACACGCGCATATATCATATATGTGCCCGATGTATGTGTGTACATGTGCACGGAGAAAATAAGTTCCGCGTGTTCGCAGTCGTAAGCGTCTTGTCACTTCGAAAGACGCGGAATTTATTTACTTGTATTAACAAAAGAGAGAGAGAGAAAAAAAATCTAAGGAAAGAGATATGAAGAAAAAAAATTGAAAAAAAAAGAGAGAACATTAAAGAAAGGCATTTCTAGCCTAAAAGCCTTTTACGGGAGGACTCCAGAGAATTCAAGGCAGAAGTTTCACGTGGCTCCTTCGCGGGCCGAAATTATTTCCTCGTCCTCTGTGTCGGTTTATGCTTCTTTTTTTTTTCCTGCAAAGCTGTCGAATGAAAGGAGAAATATCAGGAAAAAAGAAACGCGTATGGGAATGGAGGGAACAGTGAAATTCCTCGGGAGAGCGTGTGTGTTGCGTACGCGACATGAGAGAGCGATTCGATGAGAGATCGTAAGAGAAAAAAAAAACTGCCACGATTACGTTTACGTTAGATTATGTAAGTTATGCTGGAAAATATGAAAATAACAGCGCTAGGATAGAGATACTGGGTGACGCGGGAAGATTGAAAAGAGAATTAAGTAGATGAGGAAAATATTATTGAAACTTTATAATGGGGTAGGTCCTTTCGTCGGACGCACGACCAGCTGCTCTTCGTTTAGAATTTTTTTAAGGTCCTCTTCTTTTTGCTATTATCGCCATGCCCCCCCTCCCTCCCCCCTCCCCCCAATAATGCTTATTTCTCTAGAAGCCTCCTCACGATCATCGCGCTATTGCGAACTATTGTAAAACCAATGACGAACTGCGATATTTTCACGCGCAGTCGGTTATTCTCGTATTCAACCTCCCACAGCCATCCTTTTTATTAACACACTTGATTGGACGTCCGTCTTCACAGAAACTTATTATCGCCCAAGTGAAAGGGAAAAAAATATTATGCGAAATTTATGTATATAATTAAATTGTTTTAGAAATATCATCTCGTGTATACGTACGTTACTTCATGGATTAATTGGGGCGCCCTGTATGTTTTTATACCGTCTGTCGTGTGTCTTTTCTTTAGCGTCCGTACACGAAATCTCGGTTGACTTAATTTTTTTAAATATTTTTTTTATATTCAAGAGAAAATAATTCTTATTCTTCGCGTTCGCGTAATTTTTTCAACACTCTCTCGTGTCGCTCGACCTTTACCTGGATTCTTTTTATTATTTGTATCTCCTCCAGAGCCACGACCAGAAGTCATCTCTACTTTGGCTCTTTTAGATTTCTACTAAATGCGTAAGCTGTGATTGGTTTTAATTTTTAATTTGTATTATTGAACTATCGTGTAGTAATTATATTATTATTAATTAATTATTGATTATGATTATTATTTAACGAATTAATTAATGGCAAAATCGTCCTTCTTGCGGGACACACCGATAAATGGGATGGAAAACAGAGGAAAAAAGACACTCGAAATTGCACGAAAGCTTATTCTTTGTAAATACATCGTTGTGTTACGCGCTTAGCAAGTAAAGAGAAAAAAAAATCGTTACGAACTTCCCTCTGTGTCTGCCTTTCGTTTTACTCTTCATATCATTTTTTTTTTCTTGTATTTCATTCTCTTCTGCTAAAACTTTACTGTCTTGGTTTTTATTATGGGCGGCCGATTTTCGTGTTTCATTTTGTCTCTCGGAATTCCTCAACCGGACGATCATCCTTGGCGTATTTATTCCATACTCGTGTGGTAAGCTCAAGGTGTAAGCTTCCTGGAGTTTTGCAGAATTTTTTCAAGAACGATTTTAGACACTCTACAAGTTGAGCTTGATGTCTTTGTTATTCATGAAAGAAAATGGTAAGATTTATTTATACAAATACGTTTTTAATGCGACATTTTTATTTCATTTTTCCTTTAATATTTTCAGATCCGTTCTTTACTGCTGGACAAAGAATTATACCAAGTATGCAGCGTATATAGTTGTATTTTGAGCTGGCTTAAGAAACAAAAATAAAATAATTTTAAAATACCTTATTATCATATATTCAAACTCCCAATTAGAATAGAGAGAAAGAACATATATGCGATAGTAACGAGAAGTTACTCTTGCGCAAGCTTTACTTGTATCTACTCATCACCGAGTCGCACTCCTATATTTATAAAAATGCATGAGTGCATATCCCAAGTTAATTAGTAATTCTTAAGATAAATTAAAATTATCCACAGACAGGGATTTCTAAATGATTATATTAAATATTTACAAGTGTGTTCAATTTAATACTAATAAAAAAATCGACTACAATTTACATCATTCGTCAGTCTTTACCGACTATGTTCAGCTGTCAAGGCACAACGTGAACGCCGCATAGAATGTTCTGAGAAACTCTGATCTTTTGTTGATTTATATGAGAATACTTGAAATATTTATTAATATAGTGTAAGCACGAATTACAATATGCTCGCAAGAACAAGATTATTGTCACGTAATCTATCCGTCATCAGAGTAAGTACAGAAAACATCGTTACTTGCTAAGTATATTTTAACCTATACTAACCTTTACATTTTATTATAGCATAGTTCTATTAATATTCCTATGGAAAATAAACAAAATGTTTCCTATGGATACTCGAATTTAATGCACACAAGAAATAAAGCTACAACACCTATCAATACAATCATCATGTTCGTACCACAGCAAGAGGTTTGAATAATCATATTTATACAACATTCTTGTTCTGTTACAACAGTGTATAATATAATTAAAGAAACTGTATTGTCATATTACAGGCATGGATAGTTGAAAGAATGGGAAAATTTCACAGAATTCTGGAACCAGGAATCAATATCCTTATACCTATTGTGGATCGAGTGAAGTATGTCCAAAGTCTTAAAGAAATTGCTATTGATGTTCCTAAACAAAGTGCAGTCACATCTGGCATGTATATTACTTACCATTTTCTTAAATAATCTGTAAAACATAATCTAATTGACTTCTTTCTTTTTATATAGACAATGTTACCCTTAACATTGACGGAGTTCTTTATTTGAGGATAAATGATCCATATTTGGCATCTTATGGGGTAGAAGATCCTGAATTTGCTATTATTCAACTGGCTCAGACAACAATGCGTTCGGAGCTTGGAAAGATATCTTTAGACAAAGTATTTCGTGAAAGAGAAGGTCTTAATGTTGGCATCGTAGAAAGCATTAACAAAGCAAGTGAGGCCTGGGGAATAACCTGTCTTCGTTATGAAATTCGTGATATAAGGCTACCACAGCGTGTGCAAGAAGCTATGCAAATGCAAGTGGAAGCTGAAAGAAAAAAACGAGCTGCTATTTTAGAATCAGAAGGTGTCAAAGAAGCTGATATTAACGTAGCACTAGGAAAACGTCAAGCCAGAATTCTTGCTTCAGGTAATTATTAGGGTTTCACTTCAGTTGTAAAATCAATGTTTTTCTAATTGGCGACTTTCTTATGTCTTACAACATAAGAGAGTTCCTTTTAAGTCACACTGATGTTGTAGCCTGAATATAAGCAGTATTAATATTTTGTAAAATGTAGAACATGTGAAATGTGATATTTCAAATAATGTATTTAGAGGCTCAACGACAAGAACAAATAAATAAAGCATCTGGAGAAGCTGCAGCACTTTTGGCAATTGCTGAAGCTCGGGCTGAGAGCTTGAAGGTAGTAGCTGGTTCCTTGGCTTCTGAGGATGGCAAAAATGCAGCAGCATTAAGTGTTGCTGAACAATATGTCCATGCTTTCAATAAATTGGCTAAAACTAATAATACACTGATTCTACCTAGTAATGCTGGTGATGTACCTAGTTTGGTTGCTCAGGTAATTTCATAATAACTATGTATTATATATTTAATACTATACATCTTACTCTAAAACTTGTACTTTACAGGCTATGACAATTTACAAGCAAGTTTTACCTCGGGGTGGAAGTTTATCTCAAGAGACATCACCATCTACAAATACTGAATCGCGAAGTAAAGTTCCCTTGTCTATTGAATCCTCTGATGATGTCTTTGAATACTTTAGTGATAAAGAAGAAGCTGATAAGCACAGAAAAACCGACAAACAAAGTCCCAAAATAGTATAAACCTTTGTTGTTATTAATAAAGGCTAACTTTATAAGTCCGCATTGTTATTGAATCTATTTCCCACTAAACTAACGGGTATAAATACGAACACCAGTGAAATACAACATTTGCTCTAATTCCTGTATAAAACAAATTTCTCTTAATTATTAATACTTTCTTATGCTACATATTATTCACCAACATCCCTGCTTACATAAGAAAGCCCATCCATTTACATCCATACCGAATAATCTAGGGACGCCGCCATTTTGGCATATATCATTTAGTCACATATACACAGAATTGGTTGGTTCGAGGATGTTTTTTTTAACGTTTAGTTACGCTACGAGGTCTAAAATTGTCGTCTCAAAATGCCACACTGTGCGGTAAAGACGTGTAAAAATTCATCGCAAAAAAATAAAACACAAAAAGTGAAATATTTTTCATTCCCAAAAAACGAAATGATTGCTCAAGCCTGGGTCAAGGCATGTGGTATTAAGAAGGTAAACATGAAGCATGGTAAGTCCATTTACATTCCATTCGGTGGGTTCAGTAGGCATAGTACATGTCATGAATGTATGAACTCATGATTTCATGATAGTTCAATACCTGTGCAGCCAAATCTCTCAATAGTTTATACCACAATAGTTTCAACCCCTCAATAGTTAACCCTTTCAAAACTCATTGTTGTTAATTAGGTTTAGCAGTGGTAACCCTACCACCTCTCTATTGCCGTTCTCCTCAGCTGATTTCCAGTTACACCGTCAGCGCATGCGCATCTCTATGATGCAGCCACGTGATAAAACCTGACATGCACGTATTAAAGATGTGTCATAAGTTATGACTCATAATGTCATATACATATATCAAATCCGGAGTACCTCCAATATTTTTTATACAGTCCAGCAGTTAATCAAAAAATTCTATTTATGTTTCAAGAAAATGTTGTAACAACGCCGCAGTCGGTTTTGCATAAACAGTACATTTCAAAGTGGTTTACATTAGGTCTGTCTCGCTACCTAACACTCTGCACTTTTCAAAAAGTGCAAATTCTTATTGGATGATATTTTTAAGTAACCAATGAGAATCTGCACTTTTACACTAATCTGCAATAAAACAGACTTAATTCGGAAAGGTTAAGGTTTTTCGTGAAATATTTTCAAAGTTTAAAAACCTTGCATTGACTTATATATGTATCTACGATGAGCATGCCTCGAACAACGGTAATAATGGTTTTTTTTGTTGGTGTAAAAATTATGAAAAGTACAGAGTTATTAAAAACCAGATTTTCTATCATGAAAATACTCTAGAATATATCAAATTTTCTACTTTTATTCAAAATTAGTCTCCTTCCGGTGAAAATAGTGCAGGTGAAATGTGACTTTCAATATTAATTTTTTTTCTTAAATGGACGGTAAAGTACCTTTTTTTAACCAACGCAGTATCTTTCATACTATAACGTATTTTAAATTCAGCAAGGAAACTCAGAATTTATATTTTGGGCATACATCCTTAAGTAACAAACGAAAAGAAAGGAACATTCAACGATGTATTGCGGGCGCTCGACCACAAGTCCGTTAGCTATTGAGGGGTACGACTATAAAATTGATGAAAATGACAGATAATGGCGTCATTAAATTTACAGCAAGGGTGTGCTCGGATCATTTTCTGTCGAGTTGTTTTATGATATCGATGATGCACAGACTGCTGAACTATTGTCCTATGAAAGCAAGGATATTAAAGCCAGATGCTGTACCGACTGAAAATCTTCCGCAGCCTGTAATATCATCCAGTATACCAAGCAAGAGTCTAATCAAATCGAATTGTTGTGTATTGCCGCCGTCGGATAAGAAATCGCTTAGAAAAACGGGACTTTTCAAAATTGACATTGTAAAAAACATGAATGCGCAAGATCAGAGCTTGGTACAAAAAAAGAAATATCCGAATGAAAGGTACAATTCCTATGTCTGTAAGGTGCTCTTTGTATTACGTCTATTCTCGTTCCCTACACCTTCTGCGCTTTTTAAAAAGTGTAGGTAACGAGAACAGATCTATTGAATGATAAATTATGCTCTTTTTATAGGACACCTGAGGATTACCAAGCCGAAATTAATGAACTGAAAGGTAAACTTGAAACAGCGAATAAAATAATACATATTTATCAAACAGAAATGAAGAATCTTGAAGATATTGTTATTGAGATGTACAAAACGCCTGATTGAAATGGAGTAATAGGCATTTTCAGGCGAAAATTGCTTAGAATCATTTTTCAAACCAAAGTTATACGTAAGCTAAAACATGAATCTGTTCTCGGTTATAAATCGAATTTAAAAAATGAAATGTAATGTAGCCGATTAAACGTTTGAATGCAGTAAAAGTGGTACAAGACTCATGAAACGTTATGAAAACTTGTTCTAGTCCACTTTCAGTCGAAAATACATCATAAATTGAATGACTTTGTGAATTATAGTTAACAAAATACTGTGAATCCTATTGCGGGATGTAAGTTGAAAGTGCTTGCACGTTTTTTCTAAAGGAATTTTTTGAGTATTGTATATTATATAAGCATAAAATATATAAATGGCCGAAAGATATGTATACATTTATTAATATACAGATATATGATATAAACGTATTTCACGTTTCAATTCGACTCCAGTACTTACTCACATAGCATTTGATATTCATAGGATATCCAAATTTGGAATATCCACAGGATATCCATGAGATATCCAAATTTTCCACTTGTGGACATTCTGTGGATATTCTGCAATTTCGCTGGAAATCTATACATTTTTTTAAGTGTAATACATATATCGGAAACGATAATGCATTTTAAATATAAAATTAGTACATGGCAAGATTATTGAGTAGTTTGTTCTGTAATGACATATCTTTAAAAGAATGGAATTCGGAACAAAAGAACCTTGCTTTCCAGTTAAACATCTTCTATGTCAAGTTTTACGTTGTCATACGAAAGTTTCACTATTCGCTGGCACTAGCGGAATATTATCGGATTGACCAATAGTATAGCTTTGTGAGGTCTCTAATTGGGTACTATACTATCTCATCATTTATTCTTTCCTATTTCGTGTTTCTCGGAGTGCCATGGTGCAGCACATGTACAAACTGATTGATATTATGTCGTTAATAATGTGCTTACTGAAACAATTTTTGTAGGAAGTGACTGTACCCCAGATTCACGACCGAAAGGTTCGGGGTGCGCACCCAACTCCTAAAATAAAATATTATACATTTCCAATATTCTTTTGAGCATTATATAATTTTCTATTCGTGAGACGCAAAATTCGTAGTATGAGGCTATATAATTTTCCTAGAATAGGAATTTCTAGGATATCCATAACTGGATAGATATCCAGTGGATATTCATTTTGCGGTGTCATGATTCGGCGTCTTACATTCTGTCCCCTGCGGAACGCGCCATTAGATGTTTCACATCAAAAAAAGAAAAAGTGGGTTAAAAAATTGAAGATGTTCGAATCCCATCTTGAACAAAGGCTTAAAAAATTTGTTTTGTAGTGTAGTATAGCATATATTTTTTCAAACAAAAATAAAAAATGTCGCTCTTCAAGAAAACTCAAAATTTGAGTTTAAAATTAAACAAATAAAAATTTGATCTTTTCATTTTTTTTTCGAAAACTACATTTCAAGACGAAAAAAATGATCCCCATAACTTTTAGATTATGATGAATTGATCAGGAGTTATGAATTTTTTAAACTGGCATACCATTCGTTTTTTGAAATTTTAAAAAATTGATATCGTAAGGACTTTTGAAGATTAAGGCCTAAATATATAAAGGTAAGCGTCTTTTGATACATACAAGAAGATGTCAAAAATTCAGCTAAATAAAAAAATATGATTTTTCAAATTAGGTGATTTGGTATGGAATGACCCATATACAGTTTTATAACAAATACTTTATCCACTGACTGGCACATCTCCTCATTGGAGGAGGCAGCCATAAGGAAAGGAAGGAAGGACTTTATCCAATGACATGTGCGCCATGCTAGAGACTTTATTGTTTTCCATTTGTCAAATAAAACACATGAAATTCGAGGGTGAACTATAGCAATCGTAGAAATATGCATCTTGAAACATAGAGTGAAAGAATATAAGCGTTTCAAGTATGGAACAGAAAAATAAGGAAAGAACATCATTTCTGTGTGCACAGAGAATATGCAAACCGAAAATTAACGATCAAGTCCAGACTGTACAGGTTTCCTAAGAAAGATGATCCTGCCATGGTTAGTAGTAAAATACGTGGATTTTTTATATTAAAAATTTTGCGCCTCACAAAACTAGCATTTGTTGTTCGTATTTGAAAGTAGAATCGTTTAACAAGAATGTTTATGATTTATTTTTAAGTTTAACAAATATTCTGCCTTATTTGAAACTACATACGTGGATTAATATCTGTCCTGATGACTCGTAGAATGTTCATTTGTCATTAACTTATTTGACTTTTTTTAATTTTTCGTTTCTGATACGTTAGAAACTTTATCTGTTTGTATTCAACGGTTTTACAAATTTTGATCTACATTATTTATGTCAAATTGAAGGTCCCTCACGCTTAGTTGAATAAGACCTGTCTTGCAAGTTACTGACACTTGTCCCCCATTGGAGATACAGCCACATAAGGAAAGGAAGGAAGGAAGGAAGGAAGGGAAGCTGCGAACCACTGAAACTTATGTACTGAAGTTGACTTAGTTCACATAAAACAAAGCTCATTTTATGACTCAACTATAAATATATTTACATATCACATGATTAATAAAAAAACATACTGTGCAAAAATTAATGTTGCTTCTTTTGCTATCAGTGCCTGTTCGTTATTTTTATACTGACTTCACGTTTGTCATTCTCTATATAAATGGAAAGAATAGCTTCAATCACTTGGCCAACTGCCTTTCTGCATCTTATATTCAAGGGGATGCTTTTCCCTATGGGAATCATTCCTTCACTGGGAGTCACACTTAAGTATTCTGCATTTGAGATAGTAGTCTCAAATGGCAATGATACATTAGCAAAACTCGACACAGTAACTGTAGCTTCTGTTGTATGAGGAGGTGCTAGTGTCACCATCGAAGGACTCACTGTAAATTCTTTCCCATAGGATCGTCCATGCTCTCCACAAAGAGTTTTGTTCATTATACTAAAATAATGTTAAGTCATGAGTAAAAATTCTTTCACACGAAAGATCGCAATTCTAATAAATCTTACTCTGGAGGCATATAGCTGTCACCGGCCGCAGCAAACGAATAATTACTCTCGCTGCAAAGAGAATAATACATTTGGGAATCGTCGGGATTATCCTCGAGAATTGACAATGTTTCATCTGCACTTAATTCCATTGTCAGCATAATATTGTGTTGAAAAACGCCACAGCACAAGTCTTTCAAATTTTGCTGAAAATTATCAGTTGCAAATGTAACTCATTAATTCAGTTCAATTAGAAGTAAATAAGTGTCTAGTTCTTACAGCAGAATCCCGAAGAATTGTCAAGTCTTCCAATAACGTCTCGCCAGGGAACTCCTTGCAAATTGGATAAACGACATCTCTGAATGATTCGTTTTCTTCCCTATTTAAATCACCTTTTTCGTGTAGTTTTTTGTAGAGTCTGAAATATTTTGTTATCATTGCTTTCTGTCTTTCTCCGTTTCAAATTAGTATCTTTTAACTTACCTGCGAATTCGCCAACGAGTCGGCTCGTCTCCGTGAGTTAAAACGAGAGTTCCCACGTGAGATACAGCAGCACGATGCAACTGTAAGAAATCTTCTTTTTTAGGATGGAACTGCAAGCTAACCCACTGCGTTTCGCCAGGATCCAGTAGGAATTCAGTTCGGTTGACTTGCCAGTTTGAAACTATCCCAGGATAAACAGCCTTAGGGACCAGTTTCAACTTCACGTAAGACCGGAGATCTCCGAAATTTTGCAACTTTATCTTCGCATTAAGAGTTCCTTCCGAACCAAATCTACCCATGGAAAGCCACATCTGTCCACTGACATCTTTGAACGCTTCCAGAACTTCGACTTTTCCAAAGCCACCGTAGCCATACAGGTGTATCTAGGAATTGATGTTACAAAGAACACTGTTGCCCATTGTACAGTATTGAATAACGAGTATACTTACGAATTTTGATGGGCATGAATTTCCACTATTTTTTCTGGCCTCGTAGTGCCTAAATGTAATTTTCCCTGCACAGGCTCCAGGAGTAGTGGGTCCAAATATTATCGACAGTGTTCTACTTTCCATTCGTTGCAGAGCCAAGATCATACTTGATCCCGTTGTCTGTCGTTCTTTCAAAAACTACACCGTATCGGCGATATTGTAATTGAATTACTTTGCCAAATGTATAAGGTGCCAGTATAATAAGTATGACGTACCTTAAAGTTCTTCTCATTGTCTACGATAATTGCC
>JARPRH010000106.1:151174-164557 GCA_031763665.1 Calameuta haemorrhoidalis | reverse complement strand
TTGACCATTCCCATTGCCTGTATTAACTTCGACCACAAAATGGGCGACTATATGGTGCAACCCTTTTTCAGATGTACTAGCTGAATTTTAAAAAAGTAGAAAGAGGTGTTACACTAGTTGAAACATTTAAATATAAGTAAAAAAATGTAAGTCTTACAGTCAAAGGAAGTCAATGCTGTCCCTCTAAATAAAATATTCGTAGTATACTGCTGTCGCGATGCGAGTCTCAAACATTTGATATCTCCACTCTCATTTTCAGGAGTTACCGTTTCATTAAGAGAGTTATCGATGCTGAATAATTTTGGCCCATCCTAGATATCCATACAATTTTTTAATTTAATTGTAATTGAAAGAAAAGGTACTCAAATATACAGGCAATATTTACCTGAGAGATGTAAAGCTTCACCGGTAGATCAACATTATTTTTATTCTCCACCGTAACCGGCAGAGACTTCTGAGAATTTTCTGCGACCAATTGAAAGTTGAGTTCCTTATTTCCAGAGTGCGTTAACAGAGTTAAGTGTGGTTCTTCTGGTACAAAACATATTGTATGCCTAATGGACCAACTGGAGTGCGTCACCATATCCGATATTCGTAGATACATTGGCACAGTAAATGATTTATCCATTCGGAGTACTTTCACTTTCACCTAAACATAATTCAACCAATTAGGAATATCTTCTTTCTTGTGGTAGTTGATATAATGAACAAAAAATAAGCGGTATACCTTGACAGTTCTACGTGCATTCGGTTCAATTAATATTTTTTCTGACGGTAAATGTAATTCTATTTTATCTTTTATCCCGTCAATTTCATTCAAACTAAAAGTACACATTATCCATCTATCCCCTTTATTGGATAATTCAAGCTCCGTTTCTCCCGGTACCCCAACAATGCAGCTGCACAATTCTGTAGTCTTCACAGTAACGGCATCTTCTACAAATATCAGTACAAGGGTAAGACTATTTACGGAGCTGAAAATGCAGCTTTCAGGATCAAAAGTCAAACTTTACTATTGGATTTGGCCTGGAATTTGAAACTTTGTTGCTGTGAAGTCGTGGATAATTCGAGTCTGACATCAGAAACAGATGATTCCTGCTCTTTGATTCTCCCTTCAGCATCTACAATTTTTCCAGCTCGATTGTTCATAGATTCTTTTCTCTCTAAAGTTGACACTGTCTTTTTCTCTCTGGATAAATTCTCAAGATATGAACCTTGCAACAGAGATTCCAATTGTAAAGAAGTCGATCTAACAGGCATGTTATCTTCCTTAACTGGTTCCGGATTGCTTTTGACGAATATATCTTGGCCAGCAGCACTTTGTTCCATATGTTTTTTGTTCTCTGTATGCAATTATTAAATTTCATAAAATTACTTTCATTAAAATATCCCATGTTGTGACTTAAGTGAAAATATTACTCGCGCACCTGATATAGCTTCCGGAAGTTGAGACGTAACATGAGAATTATAATCAAGATCAGAAGAAAATGAGATTTTCGAAGGTGCCATTTCATGTGAAATAACATCATCACCTGTCACTCTGTTATACAGTGAAAATCTTTCAGGCTCATTAAATGGCGGTGAGTTCTTTTCTAACTTTTCATTTTGTATAGTCGGTGTAGTCGGCATTGACTGTCTAGTAGAAGGGAGCAAAGTGTACGTAGCGCTTTGAACAATTTCGGGTTTATTGAGTTTGTTCTCCGAACATTTGTTCTTTTTCTTTTTAGCCATCAGCAATTCATCCACTAGTCGTCTAGGCGTCGCATCGTCTATGTCCTTCAGTGCCTGGGCAATTGTACTCAAACTCATCAGGCTGTGTTTCTTTTGAGCTTCGCTACTGTTTAACGTAGGCTTTGGACTATCGTCAGACTTATACACGGAAGATGCTGAAATAAATCTTTCAATAAAACAAATAAATCCTAAACAAAGACAAGTCGTTGTAATTAATAAAATTTTATACTCTCTGTCTGTAGTGTCAGGTCGACGAGAGGCATTCTGTTACCCAGTCTCTTTGGACTAGTAATAGTTGCTCCAAAGCTTGGTCTTTCCATAGATTCTACTTCTGAAAGTTGACCCATTTTCTCACATTTCCGTTTAAAGAATTCACCTATGGACACCTTGCGCCCTGCACAAGATCTGTATAATATACAAAATACAGTATTTTTCATATTTTACACATGCTCCATATTATGTACATATCATCTATGTGATTAACTTACTCCAAAGAAAGATCTAGGTCTCCAATGATTCCTGAGAAGCAAGAGAGTTCCAGACGCTCCTCTTCATTATTAGTAGTCCTTGGTAATGCATAGGAGCAATTTTGTTGGAAAGATATTTCATCCGCTAACATACGACTGCCTGCCTGAGAGCCTGATAGAAAATCTTCGTTTTCAAATTTAGCCATTAATTCAGCAGCTCCAGAATTGAAACTGAATCCTGCTGAACTCGCTATAGAATTTGACGGCACAGATTTTTCTTGTGAATTGCTCATTCCGGAGGAACGGGCTGTTATTTCGGCTGGTTCGAAAACAATCTGAAAAAATATTCATCGGAGATATAACACTGTAAAAGAAACTCAGTCTCTGCGTTACAGTACTCCTTACATTTATATTACTGGCACTGGATATAGCAGCAGGAAGCGTAGAAACTGTTGCATTGGATTGTGAAGAACCAAACAGAGTTTGATGGACAGAGTCAATAAGAGTAGAAGGTGTGTTGTCGTTGACTTGGTTTTGAATACTTGAAACATTTCCACTGTTTGTTTGTGTAGTAGAATTTGAGGTTTGCCGTTCACTACATCTTTCCAATAATTTTCTTGCAAGCTGTCTTTCAGTATCAATGTTGTTCTTTATTTTAGAGCTTTCTGTAGTTCCACTATCACTCAGCACTACAATAGAAATAAAGTGTTATTGTTTGAGAAGGAAGGATAAAAAAACAGGGAAAGAACCTTACAAGATGAAATATTATCAAGAATCCCTAAAGAGGAATCGTTAATATTCTTCCTATCAATAGTTTCATTCAGCAGAACCCGTTTGCAATTGTCATCTGAAGAATCATTCAGATATTGACCGCCTAAACTAAAAATAATATAATATTAAAAAATAAGACTAATCTAAATATTAATAAAAGTAATAGTTACAAGGGTTTTCTTGCAACAGTGGATGATGCTGTTGGTCGAGGTGTGCTGAGTACAGTAACGTCAATCATATCCAATTGTTCTGAATTTGCATCCATTGCAGCTCCTTTGACTGTTTTCTTATAATTATCTTCCATTTTTGAAATTTAATACTCTGAGGACACACAAAAGATCAGAAACATTCCAAAACTGACTGCCAGTACTGTAAGCAATGACTCCAACAACACGTTTGGAACAGAAATGTCATTGAATGTCATATTTAAATAAAGCAATAAGAACTTATAGCATACCATCAACAAGTGGCGTTTCCTTTTATATTGTTTATCTTTACCCACTTTCAATGTTCAAAATGTTGTATCTTTGACACTATTATAGTTTAATATTCTTCATTTTTACCCTACACCCTTCAATTTGACATGATAAATATACATATGCAGATCAAATTTGTAAAACCGTTGAACACAAACGGATAACGTTTCTAACGTATCACGAATCAAAAATTGGAAAAAGTCAAATAAGCTAATGACAAATGAACATTCTACGAGTCGTCAAGACAGATATTAATCCACGCATGTAGTTTCAAATAAGGCAGGATATTTGTTAAACTTAAAAATAAATCATAAACATTTTTGTTAAACGATTCTATTTTCAAATACGAACAACAAATAGTTGTCCCATGCGATGGCGTTATAACCGGAAAGCGTGCGAATCAGCTGACAGAATTATACATACTTCACTTATTTTTACTATAAATTAAGAATGCGTAAATTTTCAAACCTCCATTATCATGAAGTGCAGAATTTTTAATATAAGATTAGGAACTCTTAATGCGAAGATAAAATTGAAAAATTTCGAAGACCTCCGGTCTTACGTGAGTTGAAACTGGTCCCTAAGACCGGTTACCCTGGGACAGTTTCGAATTGGCGAGTTAACGCAACTGAATTCCTAACTAGATCCTGGCGAAACGCAGTGGATTAGCTTGCAGTTCCATCCTAAGGACGAATTCTTTCTTACACTTACATCGTGTGCTGATGTATCGCACGTAGGAACTCTTATTTTAGCTGGGAGCTGGGCGCGAACCCCGACCTTTCTCTATCGTGAATCCCCTATCCCAACCACTGGGCTACGTTCGGCTAAAGACATCTTTTTACCAGAGATGAGTAATGAGCACTATGGGGTATTGAGAGATGATTTTGTTTTAACGTGCCATGGTCGCAGCGTGGTCTGATTAAAAATAATGAATGTAATAACACTCGCACGTATGGTAGAAAGTTTCACTTTTTAATAGTTTAAAAACTAATCAACCGAATAGATAAGAAGTAAAAATTATTCAAAAAAATGGCACTTGTTGATGTCGGATAAAGAAAAATGAAAAGCGTAAAAAAACGCACACAATTATTTTATATGTATGGTGAAATGGGACAAATAGAGTATCTGCTTAGAAATTTTTAGTTTCGTACATTTTTGTGTAGCCTGATTCAAATTAGTTAATTTTTTTTATTCGAGCCTACGGAAAGATAATTTCATTTTTAATAATTCGAATTATCAGTATGTTCTACCTCGACATAATTTTCTGATAATTCGATGTATTAAAAATGTTGTCTTTGTATAGCTTTGAACGATAAAAATTAAATGCAAAAAATAGAAAATAATTGGTTTATTTTTATATGCTCATCATTTTATATCCGAGATCAGTAAGTGCAATTTTGTTTCTGGTAATTTTTCGTAATGCTTTCTTTATCCGACTGAATATTATTTAGCTATTAAAAAATGAAACAGCGTGCCATAGGTATTTGTCACACGCAGGAGATTCTCCTCATGCGTAGTATTACTATATATATTCGACCAATCAAAAACGTGGAATTGCTTGAAGGGCCCTCCGCTAAGGTGGCGCGCCGAAACCAGAATAAAAGTGAGACACGAAAAACAGGCCCATTGGTAATCTTCCTACTTATCTCTGGTGTCTCAATCTAATGCATGTAATAAACAGAGAAGCAACGATTCACTATGCGCTCTCGGGCTTATTTTTCGAACATACCTGTAGTGCTTCGGAGCACGTAAAAACGCTTGCACGAACGCACCTGTTTGTACCGGGTCTAAATAAAAGCTAAAGGATAACTTCAGCACAGCTGGTAAAAAGTTTATTCATCGTTTCCGAAAATTATCAAGAAAATAGTGAAATAATAGCAATGGGTAAGTATAAAGGAATGGTAAAGGTTATAGCAATACCGTTCAGTAAAAGATACAAACTGGTAGGATACATGACACGACTCTAAAAGTTTTTGTGTTTTATTGCAGCGGCTACCAGTGGTGTCTCTTTTGTTTTATCTTCCATTCTGACTATTATACTTTTTTCTGGTATGCAAATGTACAAGTGGTGGCTGACATCGTCTCAGTTGCACACTGTATTTGGTGGTTACATTGGGTCTCTACTTTTTGTATTCTTACTCACTGCGTTGAGTAATTTAGAAGCTACCGTGTTTGGCAAATCCTTCCAGTCTAAGCTCTTTCCAGAGGGTACGTATGTGTTTTAGAGACAGTGCAGGAGACTAGGACAAAGTGGGACATGTTCACCTTAAAATTTAACTAAATTCTAAAAAAATTATTAATGCTTGCATATATTCTCTTGGATAGCAATGCATTAATGATAGCAAATAGATTTGTAAATATATGTAGTGAAAATAGTATTTGTTTTGTAATCTGAATAATTTCACTAAATAGCTCACTTTGCCTTGGTCTTCACCATACATATGAATTATATAAAGGGTAAAATTAATATGATATTTATGATTTGGTTTAGTGTTCGTGGCTTTGGTTGTATCGTTGATTGCCTCAGGGATGGTTCATCGAGTGGCAACAACTACATGTTTCCTATTTTCTTTGATAGCACTGTATTACCTCAATCGTATCTCTCAAGAAACTTATTCAATGCCTGTAACATCAACTAACATCCATTCGAAGAAGAGGAAATAATATAATTCATCCTTTGCAAATATTTCTTGGTGTCTAAGAAAACAGGTATGTCAACTGAAGAATGCTGTTAAAATTTTTAAGGCAAAAGATATTTGTGAATAAATCACTGTAATAAAATTAATAAAAACAACTAGCTTGTTTTTTTTGGAGTGGGTAAAGGAATTAATGAAAACGCCAAGTAATTCTAAAACGATGTCCATTCTTTCTGGATATATTTCCCGAAACCCTTGTTAAAATACTCTAATATATCTATTAAGGTGCTCATTAAATCTTATCATCACTATAATAATATCACTATCGAAAACTACGGAGAAGGAAGTCGTTATTGTAAAATATTTCAACTTCTTGAAATTCATAGTAGTATTAAATGAAAATTCAAACTTTAATATATAAGTATTGATTTCGGCTCTCGACATTCCATGCATCACATTAGTAAATACGACACCGACGTATAGTACCAGTTTTGTATCACCGAAGGTTGGTCCGCTTACTTGCAAAAACGTCAGAATACTAATTAGCACTAATTATATAATATTGACTTCTTTAAAATATAGTTTGAAAATCCCTTTCGGTTAAGAGTACAGTCAAAATGCGATTCTAACAATTTCTATAAATCTACAAGATACCCGCATTGTAATCAAGTCTTTTATCTACTACGATTAATCAATGGATAATATATATATATTTCTTTTCTCATTGGTCGTTCTAAGAATAATAATTAATAAATATCAAACTTTTCGAGCTGTTCCACGTTCAAGAATGGAACTAATTATCACAACTAATTCGTTCTACGTTCCACGGATTAATTCAATAATCCGTACTAGTATATAATAATAATAATAGAGGATATCGCAAAGGGCGAATACTAACATTTATCCTGAGCTCTTGCTCTCTTAGTTTCCTTTTTTTAAGTCAACTACACTCTGCGTCTTCCCCTTGTATCTTTCTACCTTTCCTTTTCTTTTAATTATTGTGTTCCCTCAGTTGGAGAGTATGGAATTCATAAAGTTTGGACCCAAAAGTTGTATAATATCGATGTCGGCGGTGCCCTGTAGGAGTGTAACAACCGGCTTGCGTCTTACAGTGATAGGAAGAGAAGTGATGAGCGGCCAGCGGAAAATAGGATCATCCTCTTAGTTGTGTAGACAAGAGTTAGGTAAGTCGTTATCCGATGAAGGATAATACGAAATGGGCGCACAGTCTAGTACCGATAGACTATCCGCACCACATAATAGAAGGATAATCTCCATTGAGCTTGATAAGATTGTAAGTATTCGATTTGATGTCCGACCAAGACGTCAAAAGGACAATCCTCGATAAAAGGCGGATCAGATGTAATTAGGCCGCGCGGCGCAACAGAGAAGATTGAAACCTCCTCGGAAGTAAGAGGGATGTCTGGTTTTGCTGTCCCAACGAAAACTCTTTCCGTTCCCATTGTTGCGACTGGGACGTGTTCCCAGTTCTTGAAGAGCGACCGTACGTTCTGAAAATGAAAGAACCTTTTGTAGAAATATTGCTACTAAATGATAATCTCAGGTACTTTCTTTCTGTAGTATTTTTTATATTCCATTTATTTACCCGTGTCCGCTTCGGACTGTGGCATGAATTCCTGAAGCTCTGCTATCAGCGCACTTATCTCCTCGGAATCCTTACGGATGCTGCAAATTTCCTCTTCGTTGAAATCTGGCGTTATTTGCTTGCATAGGAGGATTTGGGATATCACGTTGCCAATATTTGAAGGACCAGCTTTACTCTCTGGAATGATTATGAATTTACACGGATTAACATAGTGATTTGAAGCTTCGTAAGCAAAGGTATAATACTATACTATAATACGTATAATACTGTGTCGTATCACTTATACATACATATATGTATATTATGTATGATGAATATATGTATGTAGCGCCAGTATAGTAGGTACTTGTGACTATTGTGAAAATATGGCGGCTGTTTTATTTATCCTCTAAGTACATATGGCGGGACCTTTTGACCCAGTCTGATTAGTGGGACCATTAACGAGCACAAGAGAAGCCGCAAACGAATTTTTTTTTTTTTTTTAAATAAGCCAAATGTACCTGAGCCAGTTGCTCTTTGTAAATTACGGCCATTTTGGCATATGATTTACCGTAATATCCAGACATGTCCATTGGGACGATGCGCACTAGATTCTTGCTTTTGTAGAGTTCACGGAGGAAAAGTTGACTCACGAAGAATAGTAAAACCAAATTTGGACTGTCCGCAGGTATGCCGAGCTCCATAGCACTGAAAAATATAAATTAGAACAGATTCAAAAAAGCAGCATACAAACTTTCAGATCGTAATCAGAATCAATTTTCGATCGCTAGAAAATGATGAGCGTCAAATTTAAATTAAAAAATGAGTAATTCTCCCTCCAAAACGATATACACACGCAACGTGCCTCTATTAGATATATGAGTCTCGAGTGTAGGATTCGTAAATAAAATTGCATTTTTAGAGGCTAAATTCCATTATATCAATATTGTTCCCAAGTGTACAGAGACTAACAGATACTAATACTATTTAGACAAAAAGATTAATGCCCGACAACGTTCCCGCCGTGAATTTGTCAATTTCAGTAGTTACACTTTCTGCACAGACTAGAACGATTAATAAAAAATATCGAGCGGCAGTGTGACGTAGATTTGGTTAGAAAGTTTCAACTGGGAGCTATAAATCTAGGGAGAACACGTTGTGGGTGTAGACTTTTTTTGTACTAAAATTCTCTCGACACCTCTGACGTCACAATCTCTATCCGTGGCACCATGTGCTTTGCGACCTGGCTGGTACGTTGCAGTAAACCTCCCTCCTTTATCATGTACTCGTCTTCCTCGTCTATCTGGTTGCCATTTAATTTCGCGCTTGCAAAAATGAATTGCGATTTTTTAAACAATGCGAATGTTAATCCCCATTCAATCCGTTTGACTTATGGGATTTATATTTAATTAATAGTTCTTACGAGTGCCATAGAGGAACACTGTTAACGATAGCCATATAAATATTTCAATGCAATCATTCATTGATGCATTTTCTAGAGGGGAAACTAAATCTTCGAAGCTCATCGATGATTTAGAATGTTTTTGGTGATTCCCCTTTCATAGAAGATTCTGGAGAAGCACGTAACTCCTTGATAAGCTCAATAATTGATTTGTAAATAAAGCCCTTCCGATAATGGGGATTCTAGGGGTTGGAAACTTTCTAAATAATCGTGCCTCTTAACAAGTGAAACTCTAATTGAATTAATTGGATTCTTGATAGATGCATTCGTGGTTAATTTGTCAGTGCATCGGTGACTAATGATGATTTCATAGGATCGACAGGCACGTACGGAGAGGCGCGGTAAGCTCGAATGTTCGTAAACTCATTAAATCAATTTATCCAATTCTGTAGAATTTGTATAAAAATTATCATCCATTCAAACTTTACAATAATTAGTAAAGTAGTCAAGGAAATTAATGCAAATATGTATATGCGAGGATCTAAACTGATTTATGCATCGTGCCAAGGGAAAACCAGCCGTAATATGTATATTCAGCAGAGATTCTGAATTCCTTAAAAATTTTGTAAATTCCCAAGGATGATATTAACTTTCCTGTTGGAATGTCTAAGTGCTTCTGATCTTGCCGCAGGGTTCATTACGTGGTCTGGTACTTCCACTGCTGGGAAAGCGTCAATTAACGGGGAGTTCAAGCGTATATGGGACAAAGCCATTTGACTCACGAAAGAAAGCATGTTTAAAAAAAAAAACAGAGAGAGAGAGAAAACTCAAACAACCCCTTTAATGAGTTCAGCGTGCGCGAGGTCAAACATTTGACCGCCGTTGTCAGAATCCTGAAATATTCTTAGAATTCAATTATCAAAAGCATGGGCTGATTCTCGTTTGATTAACATCTTTTGTCTAAAGCACTGACAATTTCTTTTCACTGTATCGACCTTTTTACGTATTCTGCGCTTTTCTTTTTCTTACCTCGTTAATGGAAACGAAGTGACTGCGACTCGAGACGTTTAAGCTAATCGATTTTACCGTTTGCATGCTTATAGCTACAAGCGTCGCCTGACACAAACTGTAAAATACGTGTATAAGAAGACGTTTTACAGTAGAAATAAGGGAATTAAGGTAGACAAAGCAAAAGAAACCAAATTGAAGTCCAGCACTTTTTAAAATTTCCGGTATACCAGTGAAATTTTTATTGGACAGTTGCGAACTGTTTTTTCTTTTAATCGATTGCTAATAGTTTAATTGGAATGGTCGTGTGCACGCAGCATGGAACTTTGTGCCGAATGACAAACTTCAGGACGCAACTTTGAAAAATACTTTCGACCTCGCATTATATTGGCTGAAAAATAATTTCTGCTCAAGTTTGGCGGTGCGTGAAGAGGAAAATTATTATCCGGAAATGATATTCCAGAGGAGCTGTTACCTCTTTACGATTAAAGCTCAAATCGAAACTGGCCAAGTACTGCATGAAATATTTAGAGTTTCATTAAAACGGACCCGAGACCCTTCCTGGGGAGCGGCTGACCCGAGTATACCTAAGTACCTGGAAAAGCTGCGGCCGAGTTCACCTCTATTACTCATTGTACGACACAGTTGTAAGAATCCTCGGAACTTTTCTTTTCCTTATATCTTTACTCGTTCTATCCGCGGGCATTCTCTTTATAGTCTGTTTGTTTGCTCACGGCAGATCTTCTAGGAATCGGAAACTGAGAGGGTGGAGGCCATAATGGGGAAACGATAGAGCAACAATGTTTTTTCGAAGTGGATCGATGGCGTTAATTATCGTAAAAATAAGGCAAGTAAATAATTTTACTTATTTATCAGCGGATTGGTAGTGCCCTTATAAAATTAGCTTCGACAATGCTAAAATACTTTAAGGTTATGTTGGTCAGCTGATTGTCATATGGTTGATATGAAAGTCGTAAAAAAGTATTGGGCAATTTAGAGGACAAATTGAAGTTTTTATTATTTTGATACCATATTAACAGCTGTTTAAATGTTCAATTATTTCGAAAGACCGAGCACGACTCCAAAGCGCAGACACGTGCCGCTCCTGACGAGATCGTAGTTCTTAACCTAGTTCCACCAAAAGTTTGCATATTTTGTATTGTTGGTAGACCTAATGATATTTTAATTGATAGCATATCACGGAATTGATTTCGAAAGTTATATACTAAAAATCCAAGTGTCCAGGGATGTGTGTTCTTCCATATCCGTTCTATGATAGCCAGGTAGTTGTAAAACAAGTGTGGTATTACTTCCACGTATTCGAAGGTGAAAATAACGCGCTTGCAAATATAGTAAAAAGGGGCTTTCGTAGAAAGAATATGGGGAGTAACACATTTGCCTACACACACTTCTATTCGCAGTGTACATACTATGTATACTACGTATGTACAGCTATGGTACGGTATACCATAGTAACTGCTACCTCAAAATTGAATATTGCGTGACATAAATTTCTTTATTTATAGGCATATTTAGTAAGTAAATAGCCATATTGCAAATATTTTAAAGCTTTTAGTGTGAATTATATTATATATTGGGCAATGGAAAATTCTATAGGCTTTTCAAAGAAATTCATTGTCCTTTATTGATTTTCATTGCAGCAGTAGGGAAACGTCTTCTTGGTAAATGGCGCTAGTATACAACTTTACATATACATATCCAGTTTTCATTAATCATTTGTAAATTCAGTATACAAATGATTAATTATTTAAATCGACATATTTGAGAGGCCTTAAAAAAATCTAATGTCGAGTACGAAGCTTCTTTTGTTAAGTTAAAAAAATTTTATTGATTTTCACTTTTCTCACCAGACTCTTTGATATCTTTATTGCTCAATGTGGCTTTAAATTATGTAGGTCCATAATATATAACACTACCTTATTACCAAGTTCTTAATTAACGAAGATATTAATAACGATCGTATAAAACAAGGTGCATTTCTAAAAATATCAAAAGTTAAAGACCGGCTAGGGACTTGAATATCCAATGTAAAAATTATCATTGTTGCTTGACAAATCTAAAAAGTCAATATTAGAAAAAATATTTAAAGTTTAAAAAAAATTTTAAAAACTCGCATGAACGTAACTCGCGTGCAATAATATGTGAATGTTGAATTGCTTGCCTATGTGCACAGCCTACCTATGATTCACAACACAAGCGAATATACACTCGCATATTATGGCCAACCAAAATCGTTCAGATTCGAATTATAATGGAGTGCCTCTCACGCAGCATCATTTGCGTTCATAAATTTGATTAAAAGACAGCATTTCGTTAGAAAACACTATTGCCTTATGGCGTTAAAACGAAGGAATTACTGAGCCCTGAAGAGCACGGATTTCCAAATCGGAGTACCATCGGTCACTAAATATTCATGTGAATCTTAATTACAATATTTTCTCGAAAACACTTGTAAAGTGACTTCGCAGCAGGAACGACTTACCGATAAGCAAAACGGCAAGCACTCTAAATAATGCCGGAAAGAACGGAGCGTCCAAGAGTTAATCTTTATCCAAAGCCTCGTTATCAGTCGGTTAATCGTAATTACATGAATATTCATTTATGGGATAGAATACGATTTTAAAACTATATCACATCCCTTCGTAAAACAGGCGCTACGTTGTACGTAGCTGTTAATTAACAGCGAAACAAATAAATTTTGGCGTTCCCCCTCGTGCGTGCGAATTTCGCATAATTTCTCTGCAGTGAACTTATGCGCCTCGCGAGAAAGGGGACAAAGTAGAAAGTGTGAAGCGAAATAAAAAGAAGAGAGCGACTAGATAATAGAAATGGCGATTGAAAAATTGCGAGTGCAAAAATAAAAGATGTTGGTGCGCAAAACTGACACGAGGGTGAGAACGAAGGGTTGACTTGCAGCCAATTCTAGTTATAATGTATCAGTTAACTCGCAGCGCGAGACTCGATCGATAGATTATAATCTGAACGTTGATTGAGCAGCTAACTGTTGCACGGAGGTGGACTAGTTTTTCTTTATGTATTGTATAATTTAAATGTATAGCCACAATCGAGAGATATAGAATTTTTGTAAAATTTATTAAATTCCTTCGACCTACCTACGCATTTGCGGCAATACCAATTGCGATGTGCTCTTACAAGCCTCGACGCAGCTTCTTCGAAGTTTTCTTATCCTCTCTCTTAACTCTGGACAGTCTCGTGGCTGGCCGATGTTAATAAGTAGATCCCGAAATTGCGCTACCTGACTGTTAATATCTTGTATGTGCTGTAA
>JARPRH010000106.1:131557-149957 GCA_031763665.1 Calameuta haemorrhoidalis | reverse complement strand
TGATGACGCGAGACTGCAGAATTCTATTTTAAGGTTATCCCCGGTAGACCGAATTGAACCATGAAAATATAAACTTCTCTTCTCTCATTCTTTCAATTTTCTTTCTTTCGCTTTAACGTGTCGACGTCAAAACTTTTATATTTTCGACAATTCAGCTTCGTTCGACTTTCCTTCATATTCGTAATGGAAGCGAAAAGTTTCGCGTATTGCACGGATAATTTATTATTCTAGCAATTTCGGAATTTTATTGTTTTTATTCTCAGTGCGATCCCGTTTCGTATCTTTTACGATTATAAAAGTTTATTATGGAATGTCATTAAACAACTGTCATTCATTTAATTGCAATGTAGAAAAAATTTTTCTGAGACGGGATACATTTTCCTGTTTTATTTCCAATGTCATCTCAGTAACTTTTTCTCTAAGTACATTCTCTTTAAGTCCTGAAGTACGAAATCGTGCAACGTTATGCAAATACGCTGTCACACGTTACGTCCTTCTGTTTTCACAATACTCCCAACAATGTTCTTCGATCACGCAAAAGCATATGTAAAGAATGAAAAATACAATTCTTTCTCGAAAAATCCGTAACTCTTATTAAAAAGTTACAGTGGTATAACATAGAAACACAAGTGTTCTCATCTAAAGAGAGTGAACAATTAAATGGCAAATTGTCTCTAACCTAATAAATTGGTTGTGCCGGAAATTAGATTCAACCGTGACAAGAGGGACGGATAATTATTATTTCAATGAGGCCAAAACCCAAATTATCTCCGGATAATTAAGGGAAGAGTTTCTATCCGGCTTGAAAAACCGTCAAGCTTTTTATTAAAATATTTAACAAAGAGCTTTATCCTCCTACTTATGTGACAATTAATCCCATATGCCATTATCACACATACACACACACTCTCCCTCTCTCTCTCTCTCTAAAAACGCTTTTCACCAATTAAACAATTCTTCTTGTTAATCTGTATTATTTTCTTATCTAAAACTCACATGTGCATACTTGACAAACAGCAACTGCTTCTTTACGGCACTACGTTTACGCCAATTGGCTAAAGCCGCCTCGTCTATACGGTGCGACATTGCTGATCAATTGCACAAAAATGAGAATACTCGAAACGCTGTGCCAATTAAACTGTCACGCTTCGATAGTCGCAGAGCGACTGTCGAAGCTACGAGGAAAAGTATTCGATTATTTTTCTTGCAAAGGGAAGCAGGAAATTCGCATCCGTTTATATTACCGCGATAAAATATATATGTTCGTATTTGGTGATATGACGGTGGATCAGCAGTTCAGTAGAGGATCACAGTAGTCAGTAAAACTGGTTTCTGGCGTTGACAGGTTACCTAACGAGGGCTCATGTGCTGCAAGGGATCACATATCGATCCTGTACCAAACGTGGGAGAATATTTTGTTCCGTAATACCAGGAAGCATCGGTGTTTGTATGTAAGCAGAGTGAAAAGAAAGAGAATTACGAGCGGAAGTAGTGGTCAGTTGGAAGAGAGTAATCAAGTCGATTGCAAGTGACGCTAATAAAAAGGGATACGTATGATGTCGGATGTGAAATAAAATCCGCGAAATGTCCGGGTTCGTGAAACATAAATGACGCGTAAGAACGTTAACGTTTAGGTTATGTTATGTTACGTTGTTAAGTTGGTACGTGAGCTATTCTCTCCTTATTAATGTGCAAAATGCGATGCCGTCAGTCGGTATTACTGTATCATTTGACATAACGAGAGACAGTCCCTGGAGCCTGGAGCCTGGAGCCTGGAGGTTGGATTTTGAAGTCTGGAGTTCTCGTTATGAAAAATTTTTAACATATTTTTTTATGCTATCCCCTTTTATACCATCTCGAATACTCTTCTTTCTTTGCACGGGTAGATACGAACGGGGATTCCCCTGGGAGCGCGAAACTCAAACTGGATTAACTACGACGCTCCTGTTCCCTTTTTATTCCCTCTTTAAGCTGCTCTCGTATTAGTGAGTGGTCTTAGGGAGAAGTAGGTAGATGAATGTAAGAAGGAAAGACGGAGATAGATAATGAAAGAGAGAAGGAGATTCGTAAGGAAGAGGCTACTGAATTCTACGGCAGAATTTATTACGATATCCACTACTATCAATCATCTCCTTTGAAAATCCTTAATCAATTTCGAACGTTTCGAAATCAATTCAATGCAAATTTCGTGGCGAGTGGACGATCCCGCACTTTCTTCCGCTCCCTTTTCAACTTCCTTTAACTTAAAGCTACCCGATCCTAATTTCCATATGAAAATCCAGTATGACGAATAGGGCGAGATTTGCCCATGGCGGAGAAAGAGATGAAAAAAAAGGTCCGGAAGAAAATAGAAAAGTTGCGATAGGAGAGAAAGGAAAACGACGAGAGCATGATCGCACGAAATAACAAAATTTACTACCCTATCAAGTTTTTGTCGAGCATCTAAAGGTATGTGGTATATACAATCACAATTTTAAGCTGAGTTTCTAAATTCGTTCCAAGTATTACGGACGAAGTAATGCCCGTATTTATATGTATGCATCTGAGAGAATTAGCTATTCCCATACGCAAAATTAAACTTACTAATGTAATGGTTAGTATTTGGTTAACAACAAATTCTTGCCTAGAATAACGTCAAAAATTGTGTCAAGATTTAGATTTTTCACTAGAATTCATTAATGTCCAAATACTAACCATTGCTTTAGTAATGGCAACTATACATTTTTCTTCCTTCACAGTACTGACAGCAAATTTCGAAATCTCTCGCTAATCTCATTTCCATGTAATTTCTATTCCATATAATTTCCATGTATTTCGAAAAATTCTTATAACTCCCATGGGGTGCGAAATCTATTTGCGCGGACATTTGAGATCTAAGAAACAGGCCCGTAAAAGTTTCTTGGCCAGGTGTTTCCTTTTTCGGAAAGAAGAGAAGATAATACGCGTGCCTCACCAAAGGTCTTGGAAAACGAGGGAAAAAGTTCGTGGTTGAGAAGTCATTAATTTAAATACTTTGTTATTACACATAAAGTTTATAAAACCTTTCGAGGTTACGGATATTTCAAATAGCGTTACTACGATTGTTCTAACAACTGCTCGGCGGATAATCTTATCAGAGAAAGTAACGGGAATACAAGATGTTAATATCACTATAGTATACACCTCCGGATGGGTTGAGGCAAAATTGAGTTTATTTCCGATTTTGAGGATAGGCAAATACTTGAACCGCTTCATTTGTTTTCAAATCCTTGGTCATTAACCTCTCAAGTGCATTCCCAATATCATCTCTGTCGAACGAAAACATGTCTGACTAACATATTTTTGGCTAATCTTGCTTGCTGGTAAAGTATTATCGATTTTGGGTTAGTGTTTTATGGTTCATGAAAATTGTATTATATGAATGTATGCATCACAGGCTTATTTTTGTTCCTTGAAAATGTTTAAAATGAATATAAGACAAGAAAGAGTAATCATAGAGGTGTGCATTAGGAACTTATCACTTTGCTGACAGGGTATTTCAAGCTAATTGTAAAACTATCCCGTGCATCTGAGACCTCTATCATTTTTTGGCTTAAAAACTGCACAAACCAATGTAAGTGCAAACACGAGTTAACTCGTGAGCGGTCAGCAAAGTGTTAATAATGCATTTAACATATTAAATGATATGTTACATAATTCTCACTTTATTTGGATCCAATTGTGCGAGAACTGTGGACGGTCTATGGTAATGAGTCGCAACGCTCATCCATCCAATGCTGCTGCTGCGCCTCCTTGCGACAGCCATTGTCATCGTCATTATTATTGTCCTCGTCGTCGTTCTCTTGAACTACTGGCATTTTGACACTATTATCTCAAAATCAAGAAATCTCATAGGTATCATCATGACTCTTCACGTAGACACACATTTTTCACGTAACTTCAGTTAAGCAATCCAATCACAAGTATTCCCACTAAGCTGAGAGAATTAAAATAGATAACGATAAGTCACTGATCTTCGAAGAGCATTCCGATCGGGAAAAGAGACGTAGAAATCATTAAAGAAAGTAGGATAATTGAAGAAATGGGCAGTCGTATTACAAAAAAGGGCGTGTTTAGGGTAAAAATAGGCGTATTCGTTGTGAAATGGGCGTGTAAATCGTTGGAAGAGGGCGTGGTAATAATGTAAAGGGCGTGTCATCCATAAACTAAATATCAACACAGAACTGATTAGCGTTGTTTCTGAAGGACAACGCCCAGTTTACCACACACGAATACACGTCACTTCGAAGCATAGACGAATTAGGAGCACGGTGCAGGAACTTTCTAGATAATTTATAACGTAGTTCTACTCGATATAGAAAATTCGGGTAAACGATATTAAGAAGCAATGAAGCGAATAAACATCAGTAGGAACATGACGAGGATAAGTTATACAGGTAGCGCGCAAAGAAGAGGCATGTTGAAACAAACGAAGGTGGAAGGAGAGAAAGTTGTCGAAAAAATCGACTAGACCAGCAGAAAAGCACTGGGACACGTCGAGTTGTGTATCGACTAACTGAAAGCGAACTGAATAAGGGTGAGTTCTCGTTTGGTACAGCTACCCCTATCTTCTATCCCTCGAACCCTCGAGCCTCCTACTACTCTTTGACCTTCTCCGAGGCCGCGCACCCTCAGCAGTCTCACCACCACCCAGGCCATTCACAATTCCGATCCCATCCCAAGTTTCACGAATCCCGCAGGCAGTTTGACAAACCACCCCCCCACTTTCCCTTGTACCCCTTGGCGCCTCACGCCGTTATCGCTCCTTCCCTCTCCCCCGTCACCACGCCCACACACCTCGTACCCCCAAATCTGTCCTCATTTTGCGCCGACTCTAGCAGCATCCAGCATCCCTCAAACTATAGATATAGAAAATCTATTGGACCACAATATCCGACGGAGACGCCAGATAAAGCAGCTACCCCAACGAGAATCGACGTTAAGCGACATCAAGCAGTCGACCTACGAACAATGTCGTTACCTTGGCCCACATTAAGATTCGGTACTTTTTATTCCTTCCTTTTTTTCTGTTATCCTACGAGTATGGATGGAAACCTCGCATTTCGATTAGATTTGGTTACGTTAGACTGGGTAGTTCGTCGTAGTCTAAAAGTTCTACGTAGGAATTTAAGAATTTCATTTTGCTGCTAGAGGAGAACATTCATTCGGTGAATCCCTATAGCATCGTCGCAATCCTTTCGTATCTCGTATTCAGCATCTCTACTGTATAGTTTCCTAATATTCAAGGGTATTTCTTTAAAGACTATTTTTCATCCCCAGAAAAGAGACCGGTAATATGGAAAGATTTGCCTTTACCTGGGGCAATTTCACAATGTCTGTAATTCACTCGTAATGCATGGACATCCTTAATATACTCCTGCCTCGCGTACCATTACTTTCCGTCAACCCTTAATACGAATGTCTCGTGCTCATCTTTTTTGATTACCTCCATTTCTAACTTGGATTATACCACCCTTAGCATTTACAGCGTCTCTTACCTTCTCTTAATGGGCACATTAATAACACTAACTTTTACATCGAGTATGATCGGTTCCGGGTTCAAGCACTGTATAAGTAACTATATGATTTTATCGTATAATGTAATTTACTGCTTGTTAAAAGTTCCCCCGTGAATTATAGATGTATTTTATGATTATACATACACATAGGCATCAAAAGCATTGTCATTTGTAATCTCCAAACAAAGTCGAGAACGCTTCGTTCTCTCTGATATTTTAACGGATAGGAGATATTAAAACACACCTGTCTTACTCCAAGTTCTTACTCAGATACCGAGGGGTACCTAAGTGGCGCACTGGATTAAGAAATGTGGCAAGAGGGGACGGTCGCAATGGGAAAATGAGGTCAAAGGGCACACGAGAGGCTAAGGAGTTTATCGAGCTACACAAAACCAGCAGCTTCAATTCCGATTCTTTCATAAATATCTTCTCGTCCCGACGCTGCATACGTTGCTGGGGACTACTGTATTTTTTTTTCTCTTGGAAAGCAATTCGTCCTCTAAAATCTCTCCGAGAGACGTACCCTTAAAGCAACGCGCTCACTGTCTCGCTATCCCGGCATCCCAGCATCCCGGCATCCCGCCACCACTTGGTCCAATGCCCACAAAGTACACTGGGTTTTATTACGCGAATCAGTTTCCAGGAAAGCGAGTTTTCACCGTGTCTTTTGTGTCTTCAAAACTATTTCAGCGGATCCACCCTTATTGTTTCTTTTCCTGTTATTCACTCCACTTCAACCGTCTATTACTCACGCTTGGGAACCATTTCCCTCAACGATGTTTTTTGTGCGATTTTATCGACAATAATGGTTATAATTTCGAATTTTTCTCGTTCCGGTGTCTGTGACATTTTTTTGCTTGTCGTTTCGTCATGGACTATATTCGCTAATAAACTTCTCGCTTATTCATTTTCGAATTGTCACACAAGCCCGGTTCACACGTGAAACTAATGCGACTCGAGTTAAGAGCGGATTATGCTGTTACCGCAGTCGTACGTTTGGGTGAAGCCAGTACAAAGTTATATCGTCTTACGCGCTTTCCGGCCACGTATTATCCCATCTAATCTTTCCACTTACTCGCACCTCCCATTGCGTCATATTCTTGGTGCCTTTGGTCTCGTTCTCGTACGCCCTCTAAACATTTTCCTGAAAAAATATCTTGAATAACAGTCGACGCGGAAGAGTGAAAAAGGAAATAATGAAAAGAATATAAATAAAATTCGCAAAAAAGTCAAAAGAAAATTTTCATCCCGAGCACTCATGGTAAATAAAAAATGCCCTATCCCCCTTGCACTTACGGAAAAAGAATAAGCTAAAATGCAGATAACCCGAGGGTTCTACGTGCATGCACGGATACGTTAGTCGGTCCACGAGTTCGATGTGGTTTTTTTTGACATTTCGCAAAATAATGCAATCCTTAGGAAATCACAAGACCGGTCTAGCTAAAATAGAGAAATACAATACATTTCAGTATAAAATTATGCACATGCGTCACTTTGTAGCAAAAATTATATGCAGAGCTACGTGGTGTGGTTTCCTAAAGATTTTGTTGTTTTACTTCTGTAACAAAAAAACCACATTGGACTCGCGAATGGATTATACCCCTCGAAGAGGAGACGGCGGGTAGAGGCGTAAGAAAGAAAAGTTGTATTTTACGAGGAGCATGAATATTTATGCTCATAGCAGCCGAAGGAACTGCTGCTGCTGCTGCGCACGCGATTTTCCGCGAGATCGAGAAAGTATAGGAAGTCGAAAAAACCTGGACGAACTTTGAAGTGCTTCTTTATTTCTTCGTAATTCTTCTATTTTATTTCTTTCTTTTCCTGGGGTTTTCTTTATTCTGACTCGTCCTGCAGGCATACAAAAATGTACGGGGACGGAGGTGAAAAGGGTTGGATTAAAGGCGAGATGCGAAATAGATTCTCCCTCTCTCTCTCTCTCTCTCTCTTTCTCTTTCTCTCTCTGTCTTTCTACAGAAGTATAGGACACACGAGACAAGGTGCTTCCGCGAGACTCGCTAAAAGTTAGCAACGCTTCAGGCATCTCCAATCTCGCCTTTATTTCTTTTCTTCTTCTCTCTTCGTCCTGCTGTCTCTTGCCGTTTTGCATTACAACATTTCATTCCTCTGCAAAGAATTTGCGCTTACGGGTAAGTGGCGGGCTAAGGAAATTTTACTTCTCTTAATTCCTCCTTTCGACACGCTTCACTACCGGACCGACACTCGCTCCCTCGTTCCTCACGAAATTGACGTGACGTGGATTGAAATAAAGAAAAAGAGAAGAAGTTAATTTCCCTTCGTTTCATCGCGCCGGGAATTGGATTAACCATCTAATGGATAACTCAATGAACGTCACACATGGTTCTGTGCAGCCATACACATGTAGAATCCCGTAATCCACACACGTTCCGAAATATCTATACACGTCCGAAGTTCGTGTCGGTGCGTAAATTGAACAAATTATAGAAGAATGCATTGGTCGCGACGAGTGCAGGGTGCCCGACTGCCACTGTACTACGTATGTACATATGTACATACATATGCTTTTCGCCCCTATAGAAAGGGGATCGTGACGTCGATTTAATACTCTCCCAGTGGCTCTCAAACGAGTCTTTACCTAATTGTAAATGCGGGGCAAGTGGGGAAAACAATATTACATACTTATCAAACCTTCGGGTAAGGACTTGGTTATAATTGAAAAAATGATTTATCTGACACAATGAGAATCTCTTTTCATTGACAATGGACCGTTCCTCGTAATTACACGACTCATACCAGTGCATTGAGCTTATACAATGTAAGATGTGTGTAACTTTCTATGTGTCAAAGCATGTGTGAATACACGCGTACGTATGACCCAACGAGAAACGTCATGGACCGAGAACTCGTTCCTCAAGAGAGGATCAGTATCTTGTGAATAGCGAAGGAAGACGACAAGAAGTTTGTCGCTGGTCGTCTTGTTTGGCTCGGCTGATATATATATATATATATTTTTGTCATTTCTTTTCTTTTGATATTTGTGTACGTTTTATATTTTCCTTGACTCCATTGTTCCCGGAAAGAATTAAGTGCGAAACTCTAATAAAATTTTGATAATTTTTAATAGTGAATTTTGAAAAATTAAAATCTATAATATATACAAGATGTATTGGATGATCTTCTTCTGGGTGGCTGGTGAGTGTTGACGACTTGACAAGATTCTTTTAAAAATAATTTTTTCAAGTTTTTTATTCGTTTTTCTGCATTGAAAGAAAGAGTAATATTTATCGTCGATTCTTTATCGGGTAATAATAATAAGTAATAATAATAATACCTTCGATCTATCTCGTAGACGTATTTGAGTTTCTGTCGGAAATCTTTTTTCCTTGGGGAACATCGACGACATTCGACTCACCGTTAAACTTCCTTCTCCATTTCCTCCCATTCGATATTTAAGGAGTCTCAGTGTCTGCCTTGTGTGGACAAGGCGTATATAGGGTGTGTGCGAAATATATATCCTGCACCCATGTACATATAACGCGTATTGGTCTGAAAGCAGTATTACAAGTGGATCTCTAAATAAAATGGAGGGGAAAAAAATTGAAATAAAATTCTTTTAATACAAATTTGCCATACATAATGGCGTCTATACTGTAATTTAAAAAATAGTGTACGGTTCAATTCTCGCATTATCCACAGCATGAACATGCGTTATTCACGTATTACTCCACTTTCCAAATATACCAACATGCATATTACAATTTCACCTGAGCAATGCACATACGTGCATATGTATATGCCTGCACGCAGTACATTAGTAAACGTGTACACAGTAACGACATAGTTATCGACCGGAATAACACGATATATACGATGAACGTTCTCAAAGTACAGCACAGTAGATATGTATATCTGTATATGTATGTAGACACTACACATACACCTACAGAACATAGCAAAATCTAGCCACGCTCCGAGACCAGGAGAACAGATTTATTTATGGGGTTCCCATGAGAGACCAAACCCACGCGGGACTAACCTAACCTAACATCTGCAATTCGAATCGATAACTTTCTCGTTAAATTCGGTAGCCCTTTTTTACTCTCTCATTTTCCGCTCTCCCAACTTTCAGACATACCTACTCCTTGCAGAGCCAACCGAAAGAAAAAAAAAATAGAGAATTGACAAAAAACAAAAGCTGTTCAAATTCTACCACGACACCCGATACTAAGCGTATTCCCAGAATATTATTGGATCCTTGACCTATTGCCAACCTGGCGCGATCACCGTATTATCGGATTTACTTATTTCTTGTTCATTTTGTCATTTGCCCACATGTCATTCCTTTCAGTTGGACAGGCTGCGGTGAAGCAGGGTTTCAAGAGTGTCCCAACCACTGTCAAGACATTCGAAAACGATACGGTTCTACTTCCTTGTTACGTGGACAACTTCGGTGAGTACGGAATTGAGAATTTAAACGAAAAACAATTTTTAGCCGCTGAAACACAGCTGCTCTTGATAACGATAACAATACTACACTGAAAACGACCCATAGCAGATCATACGTCCTTATCACGATACGTCTGCACGCAATTGGCACACAAACCTATTGGTATTTTTGCCTCGTTCACAAAACTGCTGTACACATAAAAGGGACAAAGGGATTTGAATTTCATTGAAAAGTACTGTGGAAAGCGCGTACAGTCCATATGTTTATCGATTACTACGTGACTCGAGAGCACCCTTTTGGATTTCATCCCCGTACGATGCTTAAACGAGAAACCACAAAATCAGGCACACTTGAAAATTCGTGAAAACGTGAGGATTTTGATTATGGACGTTTTGGGATTTAATCTTTTGTCTCCCTCCCACTCACGTCCACCCGCACAAAGCTCCATAAATGTGCGTTAAAAAAATATGTCAGCTTACTCGAGATAGTAAGGTCACGAGGAATATTTATTGTTATCGCCAGGCGTACCGACCAGGGTAAGATGGTGGCGCAAAGATACACTTTTGGCTGATAGCGGGGAACCAAATTTGGTGCCACCTCCTAGGATTAAAATGTACGCAAACAAGAGCCTGGAAGTGGTCCACGTGCAACCCGAAGATACTGGGGAATACGTGTGCCAAGCTTCTAGACCAGCCCCCTCGGGATACGTCAATCAGGTCCACGCGATCGAAGTCATGTGTAAGTTTATATGCCGATGTACCTATGTCACATTTATATCTACATATTGAAGAATTCCTCACTGATATAACCTTGGCTAGAGGCCTGTGGAGCTGAAGAATTTCGTGTGATATATTTGCGAAAAGAATGAGAAATTCTATTGGCAGTATCTTCAATTGGCATTTTACGACTAATTCATTGATTGTAGTTTTTGGAAGTTCATAGATTATTTTTTTAAAGAGAAAAAATATTGACCAGGTAATTTTCAGAAATTCACCATTTTTCAAATGAAATTTCGATATTCAGATTTAATTGATTACTGCTTCGCACTCCTTAACGTTTTATTTTTTATTTTCTATTCGTAATAATTTGAAGTCGTTCGGTTCATCGAGTATTCGAATATATTAATTATAAACATAAAGCTTCTAGATGTTATTAAAAGAGAAACATTAATTTTTTCTTATTAATGACATAAATTCTGACACTTGTCCATTAAGGCTCTCGACAAGCGACTAGAAGCACTTCGCGAGAAAATTTTGGAGGACTCACAATCAGATTTGACGCAAGAATTTGGCTGATCTGTTAATTCCGTTCGGATTTGACGTTATCCCCTTCGTTTGAAAGCTTACGAAACAGATTACTGCTAGAGCTTTTCATCATTCCCTCTGATACTGCAATGCAAAGAAATATTAAGCTTGTGGGAGAGTGCGTCTGCTGTGTTTCAGTCGAAATTTTGCCTCAAACTTGATTATCTCGCGATTTTCAGGCGGCGTGATTCTAGTCACGTGCTAGGAGCATTAACTTTTAGGAGAATGGGTGAATTTTTCAACGACTTCTACAATTTTTGACTTGAAGCTTTGATACGTATGCCAAGGTAATACCGAGGAAAATATATGAGACCGATGTAGAGCGTAAAAATCGGCTTCCTGTCATCTAGAGATTAATGGAGAAAGTGAAAAAGGAGAAGGAGGAAGAATAAAATAAAATGAAATTATCCTGCAGACAGAGTTCAAACAATTGTATAAGCTTTGTCGGAAGTACAAAAGTTATTTAATATTCGAATATCTTTTGATGTTCAAATAACTTTTGCATAAGGCCTCGTTACACTTTTATTTCCATAAAATATCTCTTCTTCTTCTTCTTCTTCTTAAGTTGAATTTCATTTTTACACCCAGACCCACCAAGTGTACAGCCTGTACCACGATCTGGAGAATTGGAGGTAAACCTTGGCGAGGAAGTTGATATGGCATGCGAAGTCGAGGGTGTACCATATCCTGTGGTATCGTGGGTGTCGAAGGTACTTTTCAAAAAAAAAATTCATTACGAAAAAAGCACTTCCAGGCAGCGTTATAGAATTGACCACATTAAATTTTACTTTTTCATTTTCTTTCGCTTTGTAATCCACAAAAAGGGCGAAGTGCTGCAGTTGCTGGACGATAGACCGCGTTTGCGATTCCGCGCTGATTCGCGAAATCTTTCCGGTCAGTACACCTGTGTGGCCACTAATGGTGTAGGGGAAGCAGCAATGGCTACTATAGATCTACGAATACGACGTAAGTGTATAACATATAAATATATGTAAAAAATGAAAGATATATAAATAGCTGGCACCGCTTTAACATTGCTACGGGGTCGACTGCACCGATCCGTGAAAATATTATCACACTATCTTTCTATGTTGTAGTTTCTAATCGGTTTCAATTAGAGAGGGCAATCATGTAAATCGTGCCCCCGTAGCAATTATAATCAAATAAGGAAATTACACAGCAATTCGAGTTCTCAATGGTAGCACGAATTGGCCAATTGACTGTGTCCCGACTCTGCTACTTTGCTCCTTTGACAACCTCGATTATGACACTTTACAAATGAATGTCATTTTTGGTTATCTTTAATATTCGCTCCTTTAGTTTTATTAAAGAAACTTATTACCCAAATTACGCCTTGCCTGTAATGGTCCTTAATGAATGGTCTATGAATACATGTGAAATTTCGAAATTGGCATACAGGAACTACTTACACTGTGAAAAATTGCCGCTGTTAACGGATTAAGTGGTAACGTATCATGTATGTACGTTTTTGAATAATTTCTGTCCTTTTCAAAGGAATTTGCATGAAAATTAGGATTCCACAATTCTTTCAGTTGCCGAACTTTAATATGATGTCAAAATTATAAAATTCAAAATGGCAGATCCAATGTGGCGTTAATTTTTGTAAAAAAAAGCATTCATAGTTTATATATAAAACCTATTAAAATTGATATTATAATTTCTACAACACAAAAGAGTGTGTAATTTTTGTTTGAGACGTACAAAATATTGTATAATTTAATAAACTATTTAATAAGTCGAAGCAACTATAAGAAATTTATAATTCCATAAGTCATATATCCTACGTTATGTCGTTTAAAATTTTGATTCTAGATTCATAAGACGAGATTGAAGAAAATAATGAATTTTAGGTAGGGCGAATCCTAATTATGTAAAATTTAGTCTATTCAAATGTAGCAGATACCGCCATATTGAATCTGATATTTTGAATTTTGCTAGTTTAGACTCAAAATTATCTTGCAGACAATTGTTCAATATCTTCAGTTTTTAATACGTATCACGTTAGGCATAAGTCTTTGCTTAATATTAAGAGTAGCACGTAATTGCTTAATTGTCATGGTGTGCATGGTCAAAAAAAATGTGCAATCACTTATAATACTGATCGTTGTGTAAAAGTAACACAATGCACGTGGTAAATTATTTTGTTAGTGTTGCTTATAAAATTGTAGTACCGATCAAAAAATGTTGTAAATCCCCGTGGTTTAACAGCAGTGAAATGCCGAATTTGGTTTATTCATGATTTGCTTACTTTTGGTTAAAATTTAACTTCATTTTCTATCACATTATACTCATTGACATCATAGAAAAAGAACAATCTTCATTCGATAAATTAAGTACATTATAGGCATTAATTTTTCTTCGGTATAAATAATACCGTTAATATCATGAAGTATGTGATATTTAATTTGCGCCGATGTGGGTTCATAAAATATGTTATTATATGTATGTATATTATTTATTACGCCGAATATAGAAAATTTAATTCCATTGGACAGTCCTCTAGTTCGGTACTGAAATCACTATGCCGTTAAATTTGATCATCATTTTAATCAAATAAGAACATTTTTGACATCTGTTACTTGACTAGTAACCTAGTAGCATAGTACACCTGTTATTTTAGTATCGCATGTGAAATCCGATTCCGTTTGAGATACTCGACAAAGACTTGATAAATTCCCCTAGAAATATCTTGGAGATTTAGTTTTCTTTAGTCATGGAAACATAACTGTAATTCCTTTCAATATTCACTTTACAATAGCAGTTTCATGTTTGTCATTCTTATGGTAAAACATTTTATTAAGGGGAGTGGGGAGGGTTTGACGGCTGAAAATGGGCTAAAAATTTAAATGGAGTTTGCCAACAAACGAAAAAATAAAAGTTGTTTATCACATTTTTGTCGATGAAAATCATTGGCGTTCATTAAAAAAGTATCAGTAATTAAGGGAGATATTAAGATTGCTTCCTTCTTGCCACGATTCTAAGTAGCTGGATGCGAATTTTCGAAGTTTTCAAAAGGAATTTTATTGGGGGGATATGAATCTCTGGATTGAATCTAAAAATTGTTTTTAAAACATAGTAATTAGAACAATGGCGGCTACTAATCTGAAAGACACGAAAAATTTGCTACATTTATTATTATATCAGTACAAAAAAATTAATTTTTCTTCACAGGATACGTGAAGAAAGTTGTTATCTTTACTTTAAAAAAATCAATGAAGACGATGCTTTCACGTGTTTTTGAGTTATCGTGGCAAAACTAATGAAAAATGTTTTGAGAAACGCGTTTAAAATTCCGGCGTTGTATTATTGTAGGAAACTGTAACTTGTGGGCCTCAAAAATTACTTACGCTGTAAAATGACTTCTCAAGGTTAGCTTCTTCTTCAACAGCAACCGCAAAATGTCGGTTCTTTTGTGCCTTACCCTCTTTTGTTGATGCCAGCAGTTTTTGCTCTGCTTTCAACAAGCGTTCACTGCCGCATGCGCATCCGCCTCACACTTTTGGCTCTCCTAAGCTAAATTTTGCGAATTTTTCAGTTTTCTTTTGGCCAAGATTTTCGTAAAAGATTGTACTGTTAGTAGAATATGCCAATAATCAGAAAAAGAATTTTTTAAAAAAATTTTGTTCCTTCCTACTTTCATCAAAAGGTTCAGAAATTCACTGCGAATTAATATATTCAGATATCTATTAAACTGTTCTTTTGAGAAATTTAACAATGTCTACTGCATTCGTATATATACGAAAATTGTCGGAAATAAATCCAAATAAAATTTTTAAAAATAAATCTACTAAAAAGAAATAAATAAATTGCAGTTAACTATAAATAATTGGAATAGTAGTTAATTGTAGTTTGTGCAGGTAGAAAAAAAAATTTATCTCCATTTCCGATAATTTTCTACGACTCAAGTTATGAAGATTTTTGGTTTATTGTAATTTCGACAAGAAATTACAACAATCTACAATATTTAATTATTTCGCAATCTTTGAGAGTGGATAATTGTACCATTTGATAGTAAATTGTAGTTACTGCAATTACAAGCTTTTATTCTTCACTTGATGTCATTTTTTTTCTAGAGATTTGTAGTTTATTGTAGTTTTTACAGTAATTTATAACGATCTACAATGTTTAATAACTGAAAAATCTATAAACATCGAAATTGGTAGTTTTTCGTAGTAAGTTATGGTTACTATTGCCATATATGCACAAGTAATTACAAAGTTTTACGCTTTACTCGATTTTATTTATTTTTTTTTCAAAATATTTCAGGATAATTATCAATATTATCATACAAATATTTTAAAGTCACTGAATAAAATACATTATTGATAATAGCCCAAAACTCCAATATTGCACAAATAATAATCATTGATTACAAAGATTTTCAATTTTTTGCAGTACTTAATTACTACAAAATATTACTAATATTATATTATTTACATACACATATTACCTAACTACTTACATCATGCTACCTATGACCCCGGATTCTAAATTGCATTATTAATTATCAAGCGCGCAGTCTTTTCGCACAAATGCACAAACTAGATGAAGGTCAATGAGCAAGAACCTACAATTTTCTAGGTCAAGTTGTACTTTTTAATTTCAAAAGTTGTTTCTTTTTGTAGTTTTCCGTAGTCTATTGCAGAATTTTTTCACCGGAGCTATTCGTACACAAATCGGAGTGATACGAATAGGAACACTTGCGTGTGTTAATTGCATAATACATTTCTATATAATACAAGACGACGTTGAAGCGCTATTATTTTTAACACCAAATATTTCAGAGTGTACGTGTTACGATGGCCCTATATAGAAATGTATAAAACAAAATGAAACCTTTTTCCAACAGATAAACCAATAATACAGACGAGGAAGACCTGGGTGCACGCATCACCAGGAATTCGTGCCCAACTCGACTGCAGAGTGACTTCCTGGCCGGAGGCAAAGGTATTTGGAATGCATTTGTTATGTCGTCGGAGTTCCCTCTAGGTAGACCTGACCTATTTTTGTTCCTCTTTATTTGTCATTGCTCTGCTTGTAACTTTAGTTGTTTTCTTTTCATTTTCAACGGGAACCCCAAACTTCTCCGGTTCTATTTTTTTTCCGATACGAACGGTTTCCGATTTGAACGATTCCGAATTTATTCAAGAAATTAGACTATAATATCAGAGAAGTACAGGGTGGTGTTCTAAATAAATATATAGGTATAAAAAATAATACATTTTTTATTATTTTTGAATAATTATCAGTTAAAGATAATCAGTCAGGAACGCGTGAGAATTGATAACGCGTCTCGTTGGTCAAGAAAGTCGAGCAATTCACGTATAGACGAGAGGGGTCGCTTCACCTCTCCCACTTCCTGACAAAGAAATCCGATGAATAGGTATACAAAAATTTGAAAACAATACAGTTAGAATAAACGTAATGGATTTGATCATTGGTGAAAAATAATGTTGGCCCTGAAAAAGGGCCAATCATTTGTCCGTGCGCCGGCTATTGCAGAAGCTGTTTAACGTGATCGCTTCTTTTTTGAATGCACAGCAGAGCACAACGAGCAAATGATCGGCCCTTCTTCTGTGCTGACGTTATTTTTCTCGAAGGATAAAATGCATTATATTCACTCCAACTGTATTTTTTTACAAATTTTTGTCTACCTATTTGCCTTTATGAGGAAGCGGGAGAGATGAAACGACCGCTAAAGTCTATACGTGGATTGGTCAATATTTTTTACTAATAGTACGCGTTTTCAGTTCTCACGCACTCCTGATTGATTATCTTTAATCGATAATTACTCAAAAACAAATTGAACATTACTTATTTTATTGATGCAATTAGCATCATTTTTTCACGCCAAATCTGACGGTATAATTCTTGCCCGGGGCTTATAGAAAATCAATATTTCTTAAAATCGGATAACTAGCTTCGAACTCATAGTGTCATCTATTGACTATAATTATTAATTAATATGTTAAATCGGCACGTTTGTCTTATCGTTATACTAATTTAAACAGGTGGAGTGGTTCTTTGAGGATCAGAGAGTACCTTACTCGTCGCGTATTGTGAAGCATTCCTATGGGGAAGATCACAGTCTGATAATACGCAACGTACGCACCCTGGATTATGGTTATTACCTATGCAGAGCCTCGAATTCCGTAGGAATCACCGAGGAGATCATTGAGTTATCTGGTGTGGCGAATCCCGCTGTTTTCAAGGAATCGCATCCCATCGGCAGGACGGCATACAACTTTATTTGGGAGGTTGACAGTTACAGTCTGATTATAGATTATCAGTTTTGGTTCCGCAAGTATTCGGTAAGTTATGATGTTCAGAATTGATATGGTTTTCAAAAGATCAAATTTTTTAATCTGCGTGACCTTATGATTCACATTGTCGGAAAATTCGGATATGTTTGCTCGATATATATATCTTTTGTAAAAAATTACAGAAAGGAGTTCATGGACAGTGGCACAAATTATATATACCAAGCGGAAGTGAAGCTATCGGTCCTGTGCACGCGCGAGCTTTTAATCTTACCGGATTGGCTCCCGCAACACATTACGAAGCTGTTGTGCTTTCGCGTAACTCTTACGGAATAAGCCGGCCTTCGAAGATTCTGCGCTTCTCCACAGATGGCGCCAGTAAGTAAAGCGATAACAGGAATCTACTTATCGATATCCTCATTAACCCTTGTTATTGCATTTTAGCGACGGAATCTGAACAGCAATTGTCTGAAAAACCCAACATCCCAGAAGAGAAACTTCTACCAGGTAATTTGTTTGTTTATAACATGTTGTAAATTTTGTTCAACTGTAAATTCCTTTTCAGCCGTTGAACTCGCGTCTATGTCTCAACATTTACCACCAGTGGATACAGACAGCAGTAACGCCTATCGCGACCACTCCAAATCCATACTAATAATTTTACCGATGATTCTGTATTTTTTTTATTTTTACTAGTGACTGTAGATAACACTGAGTGTAAATAAGGCTGAGTTTCGGGAAGGTATGGAATAAACGTGACGTAGGATAAAAGTGTGTTGAAATAAATAACTTGATTCGTATACTTACCAAGGGAAAGAATTTCTTTTGCAAATACAAATAATCCCATAGGTT
>JARPRH010000106.1:86766-98092 GCA_031763665.1 Calameuta haemorrhoidalis | reverse complement strand
AAGTTAGTTTATTCCGCTCAAATCTCATTTTTAATTGGTTAACTCTATTCCAACCCTACACGGTGGAAACATATGCATAATCGCAAGACCTGTATGTAAGACCGTGCTGAGATCCGAGAATGAGCGGGATATTAAAACACTGGCCTTTATGTTATCACCAAACAGCATTAAAGTCTTTCCTTTTATCTATATGTATATATAAAATATATATAAAAATCTCGTGTCGCGGTGTTTGTGGTCGCACTCCTCCGAAACTGCTCGACCGATTTTTATGAAATTTTTTATGTATATTTGGTAGGTATGAGAATAGGTCGTAAAGTATATTTCATATCGCTAGGTGATTAGGGTGTCCCTATCTAGAAAAAATTTTTTCATTCTTTTGACCTAAATTTTTTTTGTAATTTTTTGATTCGGCATCAAAAAATAGCTATAACCCCTAATTGTCACCTTCCTAACCCCATCCTCCCATTTTTAATCACGATTTTAATATTTTTGTATGAACAATATCCAAATAATTTAACCGCCGTTCATATTTCAAACAGAAGTCATTCACGAGAAGCTCGCGTCATTTTGACATTTCATTCTGCATTTGTTTTGTATCACAACGCAATGCATGCAAAATGTTGTATGATTTATTTTAATTTATAAGATCGTATACGAGTTATACGATCGGTATACCGTTTTTCATCAGTACGTACAACAGTTTTGTGAATTTGTGTGTCTATATTACATTGAACAATGCCAGCAAGACGCAATGGGGCCTATTTGGGTCGCCGAACGAGTAAAGCAACAAACATGCGAAATAGTAGAGGAGAAAGAGCAGACGAACAAATCCAACAAGATAACGAAAATGTGCGTGTGAGAATGTCGCAATTGCGTGCATCTCAATCACAAGAGGCACGAGCTGAACGAAATCAACGACAATTGAAACGGAGACAAGCGCGCCGGTTCGTAGTTAACATACACAGAGCAAATGACCGACAACGCCAACAAGTACATCGAGCATTTGCATCTGCTTCGTTCCTTCGTCTCGCATTCGATTACAAGCATCAATAAAAAGAATCTTAATGTTGATATGCAAATATCAATCTTTTTGCGTCACAAAACTGATTTCTGATACATGGTTAGTCTTATAACTCCCCGTCACACGAAACGTCAGCCCACGAATACTATTGCCGTACCAATCAATTCGCATTTGGTCCTCTTTCATGCTCCCCTCTTACCCTTAAATCACACTCCCCGCGGAAAAGACATCGTCTAGCATTTCATAGGTCCGTGATGTTGATTTAGCTTCAAACGAGTGAACTTCTATACTCACGGCTCTATCCCAGTTTGTTTTGTCAGCCAATATGCGAACGCTCAGTTTTTTTTTGTTCGCATATTGGTGTAATATAAACTTTATCAAGATTCAGTATTAATTAACTTCTTTGTATATCAATAAATTTTCTCGCGTCTCATTAAAGAGTTGAAATAAGTAAAAGAGGAAATGCCCGTGTTTATATCATTTCATACTTTACGGTCCCATTGCGCTATTTCTATAGCCAAAATACAGCGACGAATCGCTGACGAAACTGACGTCCTGAGCGGCCAATCAGCGAGGGAGTTATTGTTATAGATTCGTTATAAGTTTATGTTCGCACTTTGTTATTAGCATTTGTGGGAACATAACATGTGAAGTTATAATTTTTTTATAATGGACCAGTAAAGAAGATGGAGATAAAGAAGTAGTCAATTACATTTCATAGAAAAAAAACGTCTCATTTACTTTCCTTTTTAATAAATATACTCTGAAAAAGACTTCATTGTGTAATTTTATAATTTCACTACCTATGATTTTACCTAATGGTCAAAAACCAGAATGTACCACACCACTATATTTCTATAGCCAAAATACAGCGACGAATCGCTGACGAAACTGACGTCCTGAGCGGCCAATCAACGAGGGAGTTCAAGGTAATCAGCTACAAGTAAGTTCGTGCAAGCGTTCTTACGTGGTCCGAAACACTAGTAGTGTGTTCGAAAATAGACTGAGAGCGCTGAGAGCAATCCAAGCGTATGCAATAAACAGAAAAGCAACGACGCCCTCTGCGCTCTCGGCTCATTTTCGAACATACCTATAGTGCTTCGCAGTACGTAAAAACTCTTACACTAACAGACTTCTTGTGTGTTATCCAGTGTTATTCATGTAACGAAAATTGTAATAATTTGGTAACTAATATAAAAAAAAAAGAAATCACGGACTACACCTATACAGTTGTATATCTCTACATATGTCATGCTCTTAGAGCCCTTGCTTGGTATAAGTAGTGGGCAGCGTCCAATGATAAAGATGCTTTGGAACTAATTTATGACGTCACAAGGTGATCCTTTCGCTCATTGGTCACCGTTTCGCTGCCTCCTGCCTTCGATGCGAATGTGCCCATGCGTCATGCCATCTGGATGACTAAAGTCTTTCGCTTCTATAGGCAAAATTGTGATTTAACTAACATTTTAATTTGTTTATTTGGCACATCTCCTCATTGAAAGAAGCAGTCATAAGAAAAGGGACGAAGAGATTAGTTTATTCTAGAACAACAAACGATTTCGCATGAATTGACCCTGTTTTGAAATGAATACTGTAAAAAGTTCCATAAGTTCCAGTTAAATTAAACCTACATATTATTTTCGACTTTACATAAAAACTATTAGCTAACAAACGTTTTAATTAGTCCAACAATCCCCGACGAACGATTAGCAAACGATCCACGAAAGAAAAAATTTAAAAAGTCGGAGTTGTTTAGCAGGTTATTCGTCGGACTAAACAATACAAGCATTTCTGTTATTTAGCATACGAATAGGCGTTAAGTTATTCGTCCGATTATAAAAAGCCAAAATTTTTTTAATTTACCGGACGAATAGTCACGACATTATTCGCCCAGTAAGGAAAAGTAGCCTCTTTAGTATTTTCCGAAGAAATAATCTCACTGTTATTCGTTTTGCTGTACGAATAGCTAAACCTATATTAATTTGAATAAATGTTTGAATTGGACAATAACAAAGAAGCAAATGGCCACTCATCATTGTCCACTATAATATTTTAAGTTTTATGCTATAATAATTTAAGCTTTATAACAAAAATATGTGGGCTTTTACAGACATAAATAATGTTTTTCCAGTCAGGTGTACAAAATAATTATTTTTTTTTAAGATCATATATTTTCTGCATAAAAAAAATATAAAAACTTGCAAGTTTGTAATATCATTCAAAATGGCGCCGAGAGTAATGTAATTCATCGAATGAATTGCAGATGGCAGTGAAAATGCAAGTAAAATTGAGAAAAGGACGCTCAGTGCAGTTTGCCGTTCAAGAAAATCCTCCGGTTATTCATCGTAGAAAAGGTAAAGATTCTCGATACTGTGTCGTTCCTGTCCGTTGCCTGGACGTAAATGGCGTTGGTACTACGGCCTCCTGGGTGCTTCGGCTCGCTGCCAATCGTACGAGGTTGAAAAACGAAAATTTCAAGTCAGTGTTGGCAACTTTTTATATATTAAACGGGCGACTACGACCCGAGGCATTTATGCTATGGATTGCGCTCGCTAAATATTTATGTTCGATTTGCAATTGTCGTGCACACATTTTTAGTGTTATTCACTTTCAACGGTTATACTTACTACTCAATCGAGACATTTTCCAGGATGCTACAAAGCATCAACATTGTTCATAATTGACTTTTAACTTCACGAGTACTCCCTGCTAATGTTATGCATGATTTACGCTTAAATTTATCATAGGCCCATTAATTTGTATTTATTTGTATATTAAAATTACCAGCACTTTTACATTTTTGTTATGTAAGGAGGAATCATATGATGTGCTGTAGCTGGTTTTCAAAAAATAAATTGATTCCAATGCAATTTCTCTTTATGATAATATGTTCTTCAATAACTTATTGTCCATTTCCATTTTTTTTTTGTATAGGGATAATAGTTTATTTAATTTAGTATTAATGTTCCTGTATTTAAAATTATATTAGGAATTATGTGGTTAACACCATTGATAGCAAGTCAAAGCATAGCAATGCTATATGACATTATCAGGAAAACTATTTTGCTGATTATCATTTTTGTAACTTATGAGTTAGAATAAAAATATATGCTCTTTCTTTTAGAACACTGCAAAGATGACAGCTGATTCTGACAAGGATTGTACACACTGTTTGATATGTAATAGTAAAGTTGGTGTTTCCACTAGGAACAGTGTTAGAATCTTTAGTGGGAATTCAGTGACAGCATCAGAAAAGCCCCTTGTTGATACGATATGTTCTGTTTTGGAATTGGAATTAACTGAACAGAATACACACTCTCTAGTTATTTGTAAAAAATGCTATAAATTATTTAATGAGGTAACATTATAATAGTAATATTTGACAACAGCCAATGGTATTTCTCTTTAAGTACAAAATAGAATGTAGCCTTTTTATTTTAGGTGGATGAATTAGAGACCAGATTGTCAGAAATAAGGCTTGAAATATTTACTAATTATAAAAGAACTATAGCAAAAATTTCTGGCGTTCCTCAAGGTGATGATGAACGTAATGACCATGACTACGTTGACAACTCTGAATTGCAAAATACAGGTGATCCTAATGTAAAGTTTAGTCAGAAATTGAAGAAGAAGACTGTGGAGATTAAAACCTCATTGAGCCCTGAAAATGTTTTGCTGGTATGTTAACTATATTGATATCGTGTCCTGATGATATGTCACCTGCATTATATTTACATATCTTACATCGTAGGAAGAGAAAGAAGATCACGAAGAGCAAGAGGAAGAAGAACTACTAGAACAAGTTGAAGAACCAGAACAGATCATTATAAAAGTCGAAGCATTATTGGATCAAAAAGATCCTGATGATAAATCAGAATTTAGAAAGAGCAAAATGAACATTAAGCAAGACAACATGCAAGATCAGGTTTAGTGTTATTATTTGAATTATAGAATATGTGTGATTTTCCATCTGTTGTCTAATTAAATTTTCATCATTTAGCAATTGGTTTTAAGAAATGACAACGAGTATACTTGTCTTTTATGTCCGGACGAGGAAAAATTCACTGGCGATCCAAAAACGATAATTAGCCATCTGAAAACTATCCATGACGCTCGCCTTTACATTTGTGACATTTGCGGAATGGTCTTTCGTAAACGAAACAAACTCTCTGTTCATCTGGATGATCACGTAGCCAAGGAGGAAGGTGATTTCCAGTGCGAAATATGCAATAGGATATTTAGTAACTTACGACTGTTTAGAATTCACAAGCGTATCCACTATCCACAAGCCAAATCTTGGCCCTGCGAAACCTGTGGCAAGAGATACAGGTGTGATATACAAAATTTATATAGATCATTTCATTCATTCGATCACGCATACATCTTTTTTTAAAGCTCGCGAAATTTATTGGAGGAACATATTAATACACACACTGGGGTGCGACCGTACGTGTGTGAAACATGCGGTAAAGATTTCGCATCTAAGTATACGTATAAGGCGCACATAAAAACTCATGAAATTCGTCCAAGGCCCTTTGAATGTACTCAATGCAATAAGTCATTTCTGAGCCAGCAAAATCTTAATCAGCATGAAAGGACGCATAATGGCGTCAAGGAATATATATGCCATCAATGTGGTAAGTTATTCGTGCAATATTTAATTATTGGTTATAAAATACGTTTTTACATTAATCGATGCACTTATGTAACTGTATAGGCAAAGCATTTGGTTCGCCGCACAATTTGGAAGTGCATAATATTGTGCATACTGGTTACAAGCCCTACATATGCCGAATGTGCGGCAAGGCTTTCGCGAGAAAAGCCGAGATAAGAGATCACGAAAGAACTCATACTGGCGAAAAACCGTACCAATGTGAATTTTGTGGAGCGACATTTAGGTATGCTTAGAATTTTTTTAATTTAATGCAAAGTAATTCTCGAAAGACTAATGCTGATCTTTCCTGTTACAGCCAAAGATCGAATTTGCAATCACACAAACGAGCAACGCACTATAATGACAAGAGATACAAGTGCAATGATTGCGGAAAGGGTTTTAAAAGACGTAGACTTCTGGACTATCACATAAAGGCTGCACACACTGGTGAAAGACCCTTTAAATGTGAAACGTGTACTGCTACTTTTGTATATCCAGAACATTTTAAGAAACACATGAGAATCCACACAGGAGAGAAACCATATCTCTGCGAAGTAAGTATAATCTTAAGTGATAATGTGTATTGAATGTTGAAATATATATATCATTTACTTATAGGTCTGCGGCAAAGCTTTTAATAGCAGAGATAACAGAAACGCTCATCGTTTTATACATAGTGACAAAAAACCGTATGAATGTTTAGTTTGCGGTATGGGATTCATGAGAAAACCATTATTGTATGCACATATGCAAACGCAGGTGATTAAATATTTTTCGGTTTTATAATCATCGTTTATTTGTTCAGTATTTAAAAACATTTCAATTTCTTAGGGACACTTGAACGATACTATCGTCGTTAATCAACCTAGATTAACTACAGAGGATGATCAATTGATAGCCATTCCCGATGAAGATGTAGAACTTTTAATGGAAGGCGCAGATAACGAGCAGGTAATATACAATAAAAAGTATAAACTGTAGAAAAAATACTAATAGCCATAAACATCATTGAGACTTATTACAATCTAAAAAAATTATTTCTTTTTACTTCTATCAGGTGGAAGAAACTGAACTGTATATAGCGGAATTGAAGGACCATGTTATCATTCAACAGGGCGAGGAACAGATGTATCATGAAGAAAATGTTCTAAGTATTCCTGCTGAAGATGCAATCGGTGAAGATGGCGTGGAGCATCTTGTCGTAGACGGCCAGGTAAGATAATTGTAAAATGCCAATTGACGTTTTATATATAGTGGGACTTCATAACTGGGATTTCTATAAGTTAGAAACCTCTATAAAACTATGATAACTCGAAGCATATTTCGTTTCCCTTGCGATACGAGTTATCGAAATATCTCTGTAATTAGGAATATGTGCATATATTTTTGATTGTTAGAGAATACCAAAAAAAAATACAATTTTGATTTTTCTTTTTGTTGGCAATGATTTAGATCAATTTTACTGCAACAGAAGTAATGGAATGTAAAACAGAAGGTTCCGAACAAGTTGAGGAGGTTTACGGGTATAATGAAAGCGAGGATGGGGAAACGATAGTTGTGCCAGCATCTTCAGAGTACAAGGAAATGGTTGCAGATTCCAAAGGTGCAGTTCGTCTAGTTCAAATAAGAATCCCCTCATCGTCGAATGGGGAAGGTCGCAGTTGGTTGAACATAGTACAAAATACATGAGAAGGGATAGGGAAAGGACTCATTGGGATTTAGAAGCAGAACTTGTTAATGCGACATGATTCAACAAATGCTGATACAGCAAATTTAAGAATAACTTTGCAAGCCTAACTTACACTTGTTTTATTTTTTAAGCTGATTAAGATAGATTTATATTCAGATATTAATGTAAGTAGTATCCAGATGTAGTATATATACGGTTCGATTAAATCTTAAAACCGAATTTGGCATTTCTTCATATTCATCAACCATTTCACTGGCTGCGGACTAAATTACTTTGAGTATTATTGTTATAGATTCGTTATAAGTTTATGTTCGCACTTTATCATTAGCATTTGTGGGAACATAACATGTGAACTTATAATTTTTTTATAATGGACCAGTAAAGAAGATGGAGGTAAAGAAGTAGTCAATTACATTTCATAGAAAAAAAACGTCTCATTTACTTTCCTTTTTAATAAATATACTTTGAAAAAGAGTTCATTGTGTAATTTTATAATTTCACTACCTATGATTTTACCTAATGGTCAAAAACCAGAATGTACCACACCACTGAAATGAAATTTCCCTAATGGATATTCTTCTGCAATGTCGGTGCATCGGAAATACAATATTCTGTTATGCCGGTGCATATCTCAATATATGCTTAATGCATATTTAATTGCATTGTATTTTCGATGCATCGGCATTTTAAGAGAAAAAATATTCACGAAATTTCATTTCAGTGGTATCGTACATTGGGCTTTCTGACCCATTAGGTCAAATCACGGACACCTTATAATTTATCATAGTTACACCTATTGCTGATACTAAGTAGTTCAATATATTATCCAAGAGATGGCGCAGTGTATGCTTCAATTTGATTACTATTATATTAATTAATAAACTTTACTTATACTAAACATTAATTCCCCTATTTATTTGCCCAGTCCTCATTAAAGTATAATATAAACTGTAAGTATTTACATGGTAAATTTGAGCTGAAATACGTTGTCATAATTTGAATACAAAGATTACTTCAAAAGTTATCAAACCATAAAATTAGATTACTAATAATTATTTTTGAAATAAATATAAAATGTCGAAGGTATTAATTACCAGCTACTGAAATTAACCATCGACACACTGTATCTTATAAAAATTAAAAAACCTTGGAAAACAATAATTCTAGATTAATTTACCAGTAGTAGGACCACCCACGAGTAAGTAAATTATTTCACAATGATAACTCGCCGTTACCGTGCGAACGCAGCAAAGTTACCTGTGGGTACCTGGTAACAGGAATCCGTCCTGGGGTCAGAAAAAGGATTAACACGAGACAAGAACGAGGAAAAGATGGCGAACAGCCGTAGTGAATCAGCGGTAGACGATGCACGCCCCAAACTCTCACGACCGGCCTCCTCGGTTTCTTAGAATTTCACCAGGAGACGAGCCAATCGTACTGTGAGATTTAGCTCCATTCAAGCAGCATGTCTTGCGGCCGTGACGCGTAGTACAAGTAACGCACGGCAAGGAAGAGGCTGGGTATTAAATTAATATTGGAAGAAGTGTTCGCCAGGAAGTGGTCCATCCTTACGCGTTGCCTAGAAGGCACATTATAATCTTGCGTATTAAGCGTAACACTTGAACGTCCCACACCGTTTCCTGGAAGCGATCGATCTACTCATCGCTGTTCCGGTTCGTCGAAAGTGTCTGACAATATTGGCAGATTTTTCCTCCTTGCTTCTTGATGTAAGACCCTCTTCGCTTACCAAGAAAGTTTGAATGGTGGATGACGAATGCCGAGGATTACCAGGAAGCAAGGAAGTGACTCGTACTCGCCGGTATAGTCATCTTAATCAAATGGTCTGACCGTTCAGAAATCTTCGGATGTCTCTGAATCATCTCTTCTACGAGAAGGAAGTGGAGGAAAGTGTGTCGGTGGAGGAGGAACAGGATGACCGGGACGATAATCACGCACACGGTCAATTCCAAAGTCTTGCCAGTCTCGTGGAGGATGGTTGCTGCGTAGAGGCCTCCAAGGGAAGTTGGCCGGTTCCTGATAAAGATAAAGCAATAAAAGGGAACATAACGAGACGTTATGATTTTCGTGAAGATCAGTGCACTCTTCGTCGTAAAGTCTTATCTGGATATGAAGAAGATGGTAGCGGAAATGGAGATTGCGCTACGGATAAGGAAGCATCCCCGGTGTCGAGTGTGGAAACTGGCGATGTCGAGGAGCAAATTGATAACGAACGGATTATGGTTCCATCAGGTAAATTTCATCTAAATTTTTAATATTTCTTTCCATATATTTAGGATAACCAAGGATAACCATTCGTTTGAATGAAGGTCGCTGTAAAAGAGGTCCAGTGTCGCGACGGTTACGCTTAAATAATTTCTCATAAAGAATAGTCATTTTTATTCGCGTACACTGACAGAATACTAAATTTACATATAGTATGAGTGAAGTTTAAGTAACACAAAATTTCAATCTAATATTTTTGCTCGATCGAATAAAAAAATGTTCTGTAATAAACGGACACAAATCTTATCACATTAATGGACGCATACAGATCCTTCGGAATGGACTGCGAATCACGTAGCCTCGTGGGTGACATTCTGCTGTCGTGCCTTTTCTATAAAACCGGTGCCATCCTCTTCCTCGCTGCCCTCCAGCGGCAAGGAACTCCTGAACTTGCCAGCTGACACCTGGCAACGAATAACTGGTGGTCGCGTCTTGGCTCGTCACCTTGGTTATCTTCGTCTTCAGGCAACTGGTATTTACAGTCCTGAACTCTTGCGAGAAGAGAACATTGATGCTGATGGCGATGACGGGGACGAGGAGGATGAGATGAAAGGTCAGTATTTTATGTATATTATTGCAATTACATATGCATATGAATTAGCACACGATAAAACCTATAATAGAGGAGGGTGGAGTAAGACGGGCCTAGTGTGGCAAGATGTGCATCTATAAAATCAACCAGGGTGCCTAGGTTACAAAAAATATACAGGGTGGGGCGGAAATCGTGGTACAGCAGAAAAAAAGGTAATTTCTCGTGAAAAGGTAAATTAGAAATTGCAGAACACATTTTTTCTTTGCGAGGCTTCATTCTTAAGAGAATCGACTTTAAAAGTTCATCGGGTACACGTGCACTTGACTAATACTCGACTTAAAGGATCTCGCTAGGGAGACTGGTTTTTTTCGTATTTGTATACAATTTTACGCCTCAAAATAATTCAATCGATATTTCAATCTCGAAAATAATGTGTTTTATTAATTTACATTTCGTAGAAAATGTCCATCTCGTTTTCGCGTACAAAATTTTGCTCGCAGAATCAGAGAGACACGAACAGTTTTTAGCGTGGCCTTAAACCACATTGTGTATGGTACAAATATAAAAGAAAATAGTGCCTCTAGCAAGATTCCTTACGTCAAGTAATAGTCAAGTGCACGTGAACCCGATGGATTTTTAATGCCAATTTTCTTAAAGATGAAGTCTCGTGGAGAAAGAATTTATTCTCCAATTTCGATTTACTTTTCCATGAGGAATCACCTTCTTTTCGGTTGAACCATGATTGTGGCCTCACCCCGTAGCAGTGTAACATTTTGGCATAATGCTTCGCTTCTATAACTTGAAACCCCCGATAGGTCGAAACTACGATAAATCGAAGCATATTTCGTTTCTCGTCAGATTCGAGTTATCGAAGTTCCACTGTACATATAAGAAATATGAAACTGCCACACAAACGGTGTTGGAAATATTTGACAAAAATTAGATGACCTTTGACCTCTGATCATCATTTGATTCCCCGTTTCACGTAACCTATAGTATTTTACTCGTACAGAGGGATTACGATTTCTATAAGGTACTTGAACAGGTATCAGAGAATTGTTTCGCCCCGTAAATCTGAATGACACAGAGCCTGTATGGCTTAGGGGTTAATAGGGGTTTTCACTTCGGACTGAAATGACCGGA
>JARPRH010000104.1:252656-285119 GCA_031763665.1 Calameuta haemorrhoidalis | reverse complement strand
AATTCGTCGTCTCTGAATCTCGTCAATATTCCGAATGGTCAATTAAGACATGCCTCCCAGATGTCTCTTGAAGATCCACATACAAAGATAAACTTGTATCAAGGTAGAATGTACGTATAATAAGTATATATATATATATGTATATATATCTTTTGCTCTCATTATGCTCATTCGACCGTTACCGATGCTTAGCCTTCAAGTTGAGGTTATGTTGTTAGGTTAGGTTGGCTCTTCGCGGCAGCAATATTTGAAGATGTAATCTTGGTCTTGCGCAGAGCGAAGCCACCCAAGAAGCATGGGGAAGATGCAATAATTAATATAGATGATAAAGTCGATCGTAACCGATCAGCTTCAATTTTTTGATTCTTTATTTTCAACTTCGGTCGAAAGGATCGATCGTTATTGATCTTCGGATAAACCGGCGAGGATTTCGATACCGAGAGAGTAATGAGTAAAAAATGAGATGCTGAGAATATTAAAAAAAAAAAAAATCAGATTTTAATCTTACTGACATGAGGCAATTGGGAGGGGGGGGGGGGGGGGGAGAAAAAGTAAGACTAGGTCATCTTGATATTTGAATTCTAACTCATCGAATCGTCAAGTTCGTTTAATCGCCGAGTCGGATGCTGCGCTCTCACCGAGATGAATTTATGGTCCAGGTCGTCGTCGTCAAGGATGATGAGAAAAATCCTCGTACCCCCAGGGGTACTCTTAATTGCTACGTTATCGCTTAATGCGATGGAGCCCTGAGCGCCATGACGATAATTTCTGGTTTCGCTTGTCGCGGCATTATTCAATTTTAACCTTTCAATTATTTCATGCTGTGACTTTTCCTTAAGAACTCGAAGGACCTCACGTCGCACTAGAATTTCATCTAATGGCCGTGAAAGGAGCGTTGGTTATCGCTTTGATGGAAATCGACTTTACGTTGGGCGAGTGTCAAGTATTTTTTATCAACTAAAAATAAATGAAATAGATGAAATATTTTTCCAAAAAATTGTTCATCAAAACTTCGAAATTATTCGTCAAAAATTATTTTTCACCAATTTGTATGGTCCAGCTCAATAATAATAACAATGAACGTACGGAGCGCAAGAGGCTGTACGAATTATATAAAATTTTCAATCGATCAAATGATATATCGCAAGAAGAAATATAAATCCAAATCTCAAATTGTAGAATCTTTCTTGACTCTTGATTCGTCTCTTAAAATAATATGTCAAAGATCCACTATGGTTTCTCTTGGCACTGAGCTGGTACCAGTAACCAAACCTAATGTGGGTCACGCCTTAACGGCCACGTGCTCATGCGTGGCCCACGCTTTCCCATGAAAACATGGAGGATCGTCGACACGTAGTAACACACGCGAGTAACTCGTACGCTTATTAGATACTGTGGGCAGGACCAGAGTAAGGTAGAGAGTCAGCAGTCACCACCGGAGTCAAGTTCGATGAGACTTGAAGAGGTAAGGCCCCGAACGCTTGGGACTTCTATGGACCCAAAGATGGGTGGGTATATATATGTAAGTATACATGTACGTGTACATATACATATACATATACATACACATGTACGAGTATACAGGTAAAGGGCCTGACGGGTCTGTGGGCACCGTTGAAGAAATGCCTAAGCATTTGGTCTCCTCCTTTCTAACTGTACCTTGAGAAACTCTCTTATGCCTCTAAACTTGTACATCAGCCTTAAGAAAAAGTATCGGCCTTCGTTCCTAGATGGGTGGAATATCTCACGTCACTTTGAAAACTCTCCTTGAGTCTGAGAAGCTGGTTAAAAAAAAAAAAAGGTTTGGGTGACTTGGACGATGAACACCCATTCAACCTACACGTTGTTACATTGCGTTAATGTAATTTACACATGGAAAGAAAGAATATTCCTGCATCACAGGAAGTGACGTCATTCTGCAAATAAAGTGTGTTTCGTTAGTTAAAAAAGATTAGTCGAAGAGATTTTGAAAAAAAAAAGATTTGTAAGGTCTCAATGTACCCGTACCGATGTTCCCAGATTTTTGTCTTAAATCTACACATATATATTTTTCTAATACTTATTTATCTATACGTGCAACATAAGATTGGATATATTTAAGTTTTTAAATCAGGTCAGGTCACTCAATCCTAACCGAGCGACTAAAAACTCACTTTTTCCTTTGACGAATTCGGAATTGAGATCTGCGAATGCATCGTAGCTACCAATTAGTACCAGAAGGAGTAGCGGGACGCTGAAGAGGTAGAGTGTCGACAGCGCTCGTGGCCCGTGATACTGGTTGAACATGATGAGCTTGCATGCCCTCTAGGAACCCGTGGACCTAGCCAAGGTACTGTTGATGAGGACGGGTGAGCAGTCTCTTCGGGATAGAATCCTTCCGTGATCTTCGAAGAGAGCGAAGGAGGTTAGGTACGGTTCCGCCATTGCGGAATCTTCAACGGTTCCCTTGCATTTCCGGTTACGAGTTTGCGTGTCTGGAAAATAGAAGAGAAAAAAATGATTACGTGAGGATCAGCGATTTGTAAAATTTTTGGGTTTTTTTGAATTAAATTTTTTTATAACTATTTTAGAGCCTGGTCCAGGACATGTACGGATGCTGTCTCTGTGATTGACCTAGGGGAAGGACAATGCACGTAACAGCGGGTGTCTTTACTGATCTCTCAGGAGTCTCCGGACTCGGCGCTCTCGGCACTTGTGCGCCACTCTCGGATTCCTCTTTGTTCTTTCGCACTCGGCTGCGGAGCTGGAAACGCGCCTTGCCTTATTCGGACGGAACGACCGAAGGCACCGGGCGCAACGATCAAGTTAAACAAATGACGTCGGAAAGGAGACGCCGCGGTTGATTGCGACTCTCGTTAGTCGCCATCTTGGGAGTCTCTCTAATTACGGCGATACGTATTACGTTGAAGGAAGTGAAAGAGGGGAAGTAGAAAAAAAGGAAAAACGAGGCAGAAGAGTCATGAGAAAGAGAAGGGGACGATAAAAAAAATTATTTAAATATTTACCGGAATCAAAAATATTTTTTTTATTAATTTTGTTTTTTGAAAATTTTTTCATTATGTCAAAATGTATTTTACTTTTGAAATTTATTTTTTTCACTTTTTCATACATACTTGACCTACTCACTGACACTGGATTTTGATTAGCCGCCATGCAGCTGCTAATCTGTAAGCGGTAGTACGTAATCGTCAAAAATTCGATCATAGTATGCCAAACCGGTTCGAAACATTCCGTTCCGGATGAAGGTAACGGCATATTTAATATGGCGAGCATGCGCGCGTTTAAATACTATTAGAGTCAAGATTTTTACAGTAAAAAGAAATATTGAACAGTACGATTATATATTTGACAAAAGAAATGTAACGAACGGGAATAGAAAAATTTTTGACTACCGACGTTTAAATTTCGAATTTGAAAAAAGCGCGGTAAATCGTACCGCTAATAGCGCGCTGTTTATGTAAAACGTCTAGCTCGAGAGCAGGTACGGCGATTCCAAGCAATCGTAAATAATAAACAGAGAGAAGGTTGTTCTAGAACATTACGTCACTGGCTCGTTACGATAACGACGAACGTTTTCACGTGTTTGAAATTAGCCACGAAACGACTTCAGTGCTGTGAACTAATAACGGTTTTCTAGAAGACGACAGTGGCGCCACGTTCGACGGTTATTACGGTTTAAATAGGTACTAATTCATATGCAGTGTCGCTTTGAAACCCGAAGCAAAATTATTTTTTATTTTAGATCCATTACGTACACAGTGTAAGTAGAGGTTAGGTGAAAGGACTGTTTCGTGCATGGGAGATGTGTGAACTGTCCTTTAGGTTTACAAAACTGAATACAGACGGCGGGAGCGTTTGAAAAATGTGTAAGAAAACAAGAAGATAAAAAGAGACAAAAAGTCTATGGCAAACGGTGACATCTCTTGTATTTATCGACGCCACGGTGTATATACTTCGGACTGTGGGGACCCTTTTGACCGATCTTAGCCGATTCTTGGACCAATCCTCAGTCGGAGCCATTCTTCCTATACCCTTCTTATATGTAAGCGGCGTCTTTTGAGGTTAGACTCGCGTACGCAAAAAGTCTTAAACACGGTTGGGACCCTCTCGTGTTAACTGCGCTGCTTATGCATTCATATGCTTGTTTACAATGGGGACCTGATTGTTTCCACAAAACGCGACAACGACGGAACTCGTGTCTTTGGGTTTTTCGTCAGGCCCTGTTTATACATAGAGAAAAAGCAGTAATTCGATTTATATTCCACCAGCGACATTCGTGAAACACGTTCGAGTGTGATCGGCAAGTGGATAAAATCACGCTTTCGCGGGAAACAAGTGCTGATTTGAATATTTTATAAAAAACCGAAATTTGAGTAAAACTAAAATCCTTACACCTACTCTCGTGTCACAGACCAGGAAACGAAATAATGAATTAAAAAAAAATCATGAAACATAATTTTTTTATAGTATTAAAAAAACAGGTAAAGAGAGAAAAAGGGTCCTCGTAGTAAAGAAAAAAAAAATTTAAGAACACTAACAAAAAATTAGACAAACAAAGGAAATTGATGGAATTGACCAGGAGGCGAATAACGGTACGAGTAAACGTGACGCGAATACCGAAAGGACGAAGAACTCGCAGGAGGCATTGAGGTATCCTGGTCCCAATCCTGGGACCCCGGATTCCCTCTACGAAGACGACCAAGGGGTTTGATTTAGAACAAGAGACAATCGCCGCCGTCGGCTTGCCGGATGGCAAAAACCATTCTGCTTAACCAACTGGGCAGCCACCCAAGTCCAGAGAGTCCCGGCTGACTTTCCCACTGGTCCGTATATGGTTCGCCATTTTATCTTATCCCTTCGCGTATACAATCATCTCGGATGATTGCGCCAGGGTAAGTAGAATCGCTTACAACAATTTAAATTCAAATTTGAGAACGAAATTACATACTTTACACACACATACAACACATACGCGTAGGTATCACAATTTATTTCATATCAGTTACCCAAAAATCAATCAACATTTCGTACGACGATTTTCAAAATATCGTTCGTGCTTATAACGATCATCAGCGCCATCTAGCGGATTTTTACCGAGGCTTGACATTAAGCTTAATCCAGGATCAGACACGCGTTGGCCTCTCTGTGTAATAATGAGTCCGTGACTGTAGAAAATTCTTTTTACAGTCTCCTTTGAACATAAGGAATGTCTTCGTGGCTTGGCGGGAAATTCAAAAGATTCTTATATATGTATATATATAGTTATAGTTACGAGCCCGTGATCACGATTGCTTTGTTTTGCGCCTCGTGATCGCGCAGCACCGTGGAATTTCAGAGCACGGAATGGCGCAGCTTCTCTGACCCCACGTCGTGCAACTGCAGCGTCGTGTATCGTGACTCGTGCGGACGCTGAGCGTCTAGGCTCGTGATTAACCAAGGTTTAATCGTCTTTTTGGAATCTGGCAGAGGTCGCTGCTAGCGAGAGTTTTCTCGTTGCTCGATCCTTTATGGTTAATGGGTAAAGATCTGGCGGCAAGGATCCTTTGTTGGTTTGCGAACCGAAATTGCGTAACTCACCGAGGCGTATCAGCTGTAATCTATAGGGGATAACGTGACCGCAATATTTTTATGTTATCATTTATTTTCATGGTAACGATATACTACGCCAGCTCTCATTGTAGGATGCGAGATACGTGATCAGTTTCAAATTAGGATCTGTATTATTATTTTTTTTTTATTTTGAGTTTTTCTATTAATTTCATTTCTATTATATTTTATTGCTCGATTTATTAATTTGTTATATACTGCTACCTTGGTTAATGGAACTAAACACAGTAAGAAATTCTTTTTTTTATTTTTGTTCTTGGTTCATCAGTTTTATTTTTTCTTTATTTTATTGCTGGATAATATATCTGTGCTACTTTGGTAAATGAAACGAAGTATACAGTATGGATTGTGTTTGGTATAAAAAATATAGGATAGAAATTGAAATTTGTATCTTTTATGTGTTTAGTAGATACTCAGTTGGTTTTTTTATTTTAATATCTTATTACTGTCTGCGTTCACGGATAATATAGATCTTCGAATATTGCTTCGCTGCTGCACCGTCTGCGGCTTTATTGGAACAAATTGTAGCGAGTGTAAGAGGGATTTCAAGGATGAATTCAGGATCAATTGCGGTTCTCGGAGATAATGCTATACCGCGAAGTTAATCAATGCACTCCCTGTATTTCGCGATAGATCCACTGTAGATCCTTGTATAGATCTTGGCAACAGGCTCAGAAAATTCTTTCGTGCCTCTTTGTTGTATTACGTCTTTTTGAATTTCCCGCTTTTGATCGTTTTATCTCTCTTTTTTTTGCCTTCGTGTTTTCTTTGTCCTCGTTCTTTTATTTTTGCTCTCTTTTATTTCTTTCTCCTGGGGACTCACCGATGTAAATGCGCGCGCACACGCAGGCGCATGGATCGCGAGAGATCTAAGGCCCTCCAGCTTTAAGATCTACGGAGATAAAGGTATCGGCTCTGCATTGTGCGCTTGATCTCGCGTTAAAGTCACGCGAGTCCGACGCATCCACTCGTAGATCCTTATCGTTTTGTGCCTGCAGGACCTTTTGTCGTTTTAAAATGCCGGCGGAGGACCTCCTACCCTACATTTTGATATTCCGGGATAGCGAGGTTGGTCAGAGCGCATGCGCACTGTTATTTTCACGCATGCGCACAACGACTTCAATGCGAATTTGAAATTCGCGCTGGGCAATTTGTAAAACAATTGGGTGCGAACTGGATGGCGGGTTTTCTTTTGTTTTTCAAAGCACGGGAGACTGGTTGGAAAATTTTGGAGTGACAGTTGGTCATGACGTTTTAAAATTGCTGGAAAAATCTTGGTGGCTTATTGAGGTTGATTTTGAATTTTTTTTGAAAATTATCAGTGACGCTTCGTGAAATATTTTTGAAAATTCTCAAGCTATAACGTTGTTTTTACTTTGGGTTTATTATTATGGCACAATGAACCAGTTAAGGTATTTTTTTGGCTTCCATGTCCCACGACGTGTTCCATCCAGTAAGTATGTTCTTCGTAATGGAATTTTGAAATTAATGAAAAATTATTGAAAAATGTTCGTAATGGAATTTTGAAATTAATGAAAAATTATTCAAAAATGTAGATTTTTGTACTTTTTTTTTTACTAAGATATAACGCAGCGCTATTTAATTTCGGTTATTTTCTTAAGACGCAGTCGCAACATGTAGCAGCAGCACAGGCGAAAAATGCATAAAAAAACGCTACTTCAAGACAAGAATTTTGAAAAACGTTCACTCGGACAATTTCCTGACACGAAATTTTGAAGTTGATCAAATTTCGAAAATATCCACCGACCGACAGCAGAATAACCCCAAAAGCAGCAGCAGAACCTTGCTAAGAATAAAAAGCAAAACAGGCCAATTGGAAATAGGACGAAAATCAAAAAGTACAAAAATCCAAAGCACAGCTCGACAAAATAAAAAATCAAGTCAGTCAAAAATCCCCCAACCAACTGCATACAGTCTTAGTCAAATATCGACTTTCAAAACTGACTCAAAAAATCAGACAACGCATTCGAAAAAAAATGTGGAAAAATCAAAAACCCAAGATTCCAAAAAGAAAACGCTACTATTAAACACAGAAGTGTATCCAAGATCCTATGCAAAGTTGATAGCGAACTATGCCGAAGAGTTACGAGTAAACCCGAACGACGAATTTCGATCCATAGATAAATTGAGATCCAAAAGATACGACGAAACCAAAAGTTTGTCAGCAGTAAGAACGAGCCAAGATGACTTGGGTCCACGAAGACAAGGTTCATCGACATCATCCACGGGAATTTCGGCTGGACTTCGAGACTCGGAGAAATACTCGGAATGGTTGGAAGTCATGGAGACCACCTTGAGGGGTCTAAAAAGTAACGCGAACCTGAACGAAGGCGCGAAGATTATGAAGGATACTAAGTTCGATGAAGCTGAGCTATTGGAATTTGTCGATCGCAACGCTGATTGGTTGGACGAGGTTGTGGCGGCTCACGCGGACCAGAAAAAGCCAAAGCCAATGAGCAATAAGAACGAGATTGTTCCGGTGGCTAAAAGTGCCAGAGGATTCGCCACCAAATCGGAAATCACTAGCGATAAGAAACTGACTGTAGGTGACAGGACTATTCATCCTGACTCCGCATCTTCCAAAAGAGAATATTTGCTGGAATACATGGTCGGTGAAAGTAGTGGGACGAATTTTAAAATCAAAATGAAATCAGACGCCGAGACGAATTTAGGACCGGAAGTGACTTTGCGACTGGGTCCATCTGCTTCTGGATTGTCTGTCAATCTTAAAGGATCGAGTGTGAGTTTAAATTTGGAATCATTGAATGATAATGAAAATATGAAAAATGTACCGGAAGTTCAAGATTTGTCAAAATCAAAATTGAGGAATGACCTGAGAGGAAAGACTCTTGATAAGCAAAATAAAGGAAGTTCTGTGTATATTACTGTTAACGAAGAGCAGCACCCTGCCGAAAGGACTTCCGGTAATATGAGACAGATTGAAATTCGAATCAATGGAAAAACTGGAACGGAAGCGAAGAATCTGTCGTCGAGAAATGATGAAGTTAACAATTCTGTCGGTAATGTAGAAATTGTTTTACCGACTTTTGTTAAAGGAAAGGACGGATTTTTGAAAGACGGGAAGAGGCAAGGATCTTTTTTGAATTTGCAAATTTCATCTGGACGGGATCAATCTGTGGACATTGCATTGAAAGGGGTTTCATCTTCCGGTTCACCTGGTGCAGGTGTTGCTAGTACCGGAAGTATCGGTTCCAGAGGAAATACTGCTGGCTCCAGTTCTGCTGCATCGAAATCTGGACCAAAGGATCCAAAAATACAGTCACATCTACAGCAGAATTCGGAAAATAATCCAACTGTGATACGCATTACGTCTCGTGTTTTACCCTGGTGGGCATCGCCGGATTCTTTTAAGTTCATTAAGAATCCTGATGGTACTTCCGGTTCAGGGTCAACGGAAACTGGCAAAGCACCGACTCGCAGTCAATCAAGTAACCAAGTGGACCAATTAAGAAAATCGTCTGACAAGTTTTCGTCTTCTGTAGCTAACGACAAAAAACCATTGGGAACATCTCAAATTTCGAAAAGCCAATCGGATGGAAATATTGCGGAAAAAACAAAGATGGCTGTCAAAAATGAAAAGACAGATTCTCAAGAGAAGTTAGCGGCTGGTTCGATTGGTGAAAAAAAATCGGAAACTCAAAATGCCTTTGGTATTGGTAGAGGAAGATCTAAAAGGAGACGAAGGAGCACTTCCGCGATTACAAAAATTATTAAGAATGAATTAAAAAAGAAAAATGATAGAATTAATGCAAAGATCGATAATGCTATGTCAAAAAAAGCGTCTGATTTGAATATTTCCAAAAAGCAAGAGAATTTTGGAAATAAGACGAGTGATCCGAAAAGTAGCCGTACGGTTGGTACTGATTTTAAAAAAATGCCTGAAAAAACGGACGCGACTGTTAACGCCGTTGGGAAAAAAATTACTGACACCTCTGACGTCACTTCCAAAAATCTAAAGAAAAAAATGGTTGATGTTAATAGAGTCAAGCCTGTTGTTGCAGAAAAATTAGAAGTTTCTAAGGCCAAATCTGGGAAAATCGAAGGCTCGAAAATGGCTGACACGCATAATGTGACGTCTCAAAATTTGAAAAAAGCGTCAGAAGGCGTTTCCGGTGTGAAGACATTGCCTGGAGTGAAGTCGGAAGCTGATATGAAAATAACAGACAAGACAAAGAGTAAGCCTAGCAACAAATTAGACAAAAAGGAAATTTTGCAAAGTAATCAGATGAATAAAAAAAAGTCTTCCGGAAGTAATGATCCTGCATCGGAAGCTAAAAAACCGGGTTTTTCCGGAAGCCTGAAATTGCCGGAAACTGGTAATAAAAAAAAGGTAGCTGAAACTTTCAGTACTAGTGTACAATTGTCAAATGTCGATAGATATACAAAAAATATTTTCCAAGAAAAAGCAAAATCAGCAATTTTTTCAAAAAACGATAAAGAGGTATCAAAAATGTCATGGATTTCTCCGAGTAAAATGATATCAAAAAAAGACACAAAAATTGATATGACGGCAGTGAAGTCTTCAAAGGATACAAATTCCATTGAAATGAAATCTCAAAAAAATATTCCAAAATTATCGCCATACGTGAAATTGAATATTTTAAGTAAAGAAAATATGAAGAACGACCAAAGTTTTTTGGCAACCTCTACGGGAGAAAATTTGAAAAATAATTTTGACAATACTAGTCTAAAACGTTCACAATCGAAATTGAAGGTAGACCCCTTAAAACCAATTTCGAAAATTGACGATGGTACTCTAATTGATCACGGATTGAAAGTGATGACTAGAAAGAAATCAAAAAAGGGATTAAACGAATCAAAAGTTTCCGACGTAATCAATATGGCTGTACAAAATAAATCAATAAACAAAAATCAACTAAAAATAAACGAGAATCATCCCAGAGTTATAGGAATTGGAAAAAGCGAAATTTACAAAAATAAAGAAAAATCTCATGCTGTAGAAAGAAAAGCTTCCCTCACTGAAATTCCAAGACTCAAAATTGTATTGGAGCCCATGAAGGAAGTCAAAAATATAACTAAAGATAACGAAACTACCCATGCGCAAATTTCCAAGAAAGATGAAAAAATAAAAAATTTAATGAATTTTCAAAGTATACCAAAAATCGACAGCAGCGCCACAACGACAACCAATCAAATCACAAAAGGTTCAAACGTAATAAAAAAATATGCAACCCCATTGAAAAAACCAGAACCATCAAAAATTTCAGTTACGTCATTACCCGCAAACAAAAAACAAAGTTTAAACAAAATTTCCGAAAATTCTATGAATCCCGAACTAACCAAAATGACCATTTCCGAAAATTCCCACGACCCAAGTATTTCCGAAAACGACCTACGACCGGAAAAGGATTTGTTATACGCAATCTGGCTAGAGCGTTTCGATAGAAAAATGACCCAAGAGAAAATATCAAAATCAAAACCCCCAAAGTCTTAACGAAATTTCCCAAAAAAGAAGCAGAATTTCTAAAAAAAAAAAACCTTGAAACTATCTCCCATATTTCCATATGTAAAATCTATTGTACTGTAAATTATTTAAATCACTATGCAATTAAACAAATTTTCAAAAATCCTACTAAAAGTAATTCAAACTACAAAAAAAAATCAAAACAATAATCAATTTCTGTTCAACTAATTGTCAAACTGTAGAACTTCTCAATATTATCCTCCTTCAAAATACAAAAATATATATATATATACACACACACATATATATCCCCATAAACCATATCTCAAAGACGAAAGGGGCCTGATTGGATAATTAAAATTCTCATTAAAACCGTTGGCGGCGTCTTGAAACGGTTTCTCCATACAATGGTTGGAACGCGATGAGAAGGCCCAGTAAAATAAAAATGGGCCCAAGCTTAAAAGAGAAATACAACCTAGGTAGAGCAGCCCAACATACACAATACCCTAGTCAAGCCATAAGTCCCAAAACAGCCCAAAACCTCCTTAACCTACATCAACAAACAGTTACCATTTTCCAGCCGACTTTCGCCACGCGTCCAAGTGCAGTTACAACGAATATTAGAATACGTCAAAAAGTATTAAAAAAATCAACAAGAAAAGACCCCAAAAATTTTCAAAAAATCAAGTAACAAAACATCTTTCTACCCAAAAAAAAAGTCGGTGCTAGAATTTTTTTTCCTATAGTGTTGGCAACGCTGGGTAGTAGTTTTATCGAAGCACCGAATGATAGCTGTCATTAGTTCAAATCGACCTCCAATTTAAGGCCCAGTTTGGCGATATGGGGGCCTCTGTACTGTACTATACCTATAGCATAAGGCCCCGTGGTCCGTGCCGTATTCTGAAACCCGTTATTATCCAGCCGTTTACTACGGGCTTAACCCTTCACGAAAAGTGGCAGGTTGCCAGTCATTGGAAATAATGTATTTGGGCCTTGGGTGTGGAAGGCACCTTTACTATACATATGTCAGAGGTCACGAACCGATAAGAATTGATTCGAGCAGCGATACAATAATTATAGACAATAATACATAATACAATAATACTTATAAACATTACCAAAAAAAATGATCCAAGACAAAATTACCACATTTCCCAATTCAAAAAAAAATTTTTTTCCTAAAAATTTGTCCAATTTTTGAAATAAAGTTACACATTGAATGTCTCATAAATATGGTTAAAATCTTGACACGAAGTATCTTTTTATTTATCACAGTCATATAAGCAGACGTATAAATATCCAAAAACAACCCCATCCAGAGACCAGTTTTGGGCCCATCATTCATTTTCAGGATGATTGGGCCTGAGAGGCCCTCAACCACTCCCTGCTGCTTTTGGGCCTCAGGTAAGAAATAAGACGGATTCTCCTGCGCCACGGACCGTGCTGGCCCTTTTGAAAATTTACGGGGTCTGGTGTAACGATTTTTGTATTTTTCCAAAAATAAAAAAACTTTTCATTTCACTCTGATATACTTGGATATGTCCGCGTAGTACATATATGTGATCCATATACACACATGGTACACATATGAGAATATTCTCAGAAGCCACTTGGTATTCTGCAAGGACGCTGATCTTCGCTCGCTTCCTGATCGTCTTTTGTTTGTTTTAATTATGCACAACCAAGCCAGGCGTCAATGTCGATAACTTTTGTATTATTTATATCGAGTCGTGAGTCAAAATTCGAACATCCCTACCTGAACTCAAGAATATCAAATCTTCCAAGAGAATTGGCGTAACTTTACTAATCAATTCGAGAACGTAGCTTCTGATTAGGATGGCGATTCGAAGGAAACCAGAAAGCGAGAAAGTTATTTGAATCGGCACCCAGAATCGTCTTGTGACCATGAATCGAAAAATCACGTCGCAATATAAATATGAAAATATAGCTTCAGTTAATTAAATACTCTAAAAAAAAATCGTACCCATGAAATTTCATAATTACGATTATGGAAAATGATAAAACTAAATTTGTGTATCAATAAATATGAAAACAGTGGAAATTACTCTGAAAATAAATGAAGTTTGAAAACAGCGAGTCACCAGTACCCAGAAAATTTATATGCCAGATCAACGTGTCAATTGTCGCCTCGACGCCACGAAACGTCGTGCGGATGACATTTTAATCCAGAAATAAAATCAGAAGAAACGAAAAAAATGCCAATAAAAAGAAAAGTCACGTAATAAATTCCGCGCGCAGACCAGTCACCATAAAGAGCAACGAAATAAAATTGCAACGCGTAAAACGTAATCCGCTTAACGGGGTTTGCGGAATGACCGTCCGTCTATCGAGTCGTAATCGGATGACCGAGGCAGCAAATGAAATCGTTCGAGTAATGGTAATAATGAAGATAATAAGAAAAAAAGAAAGATAAGGAGACTCAGACTCGTGCAGTAAATCTAAAGAGAATGAGCTGTGCTGAATCCCCATCCGAACGCATATAAGATCCAATAATAAGATTGAAGTGAAAATAAAATAAAAAAGATAATAAAATGTTTATAACCTACGCGAAACCAGTACGTAATGTTTTTAGGAAATCGTTTGACTTTCCAGAAACTTCTACGACGCCACCACCATCTGGCTGTCAGATAGCGAACTAAGGATTCTTTTTAGTTGCGCGACGCTCCCGCCTGGCGGCGCTAATTGAATGGGCATTGATACGTCGCTCTACTATAAATCCATTACTTCGTGGACAATCTGGCTGAGTGATTGCGCAATCCACCCTCACCTCCCCCCGGAGGTGGTAGATACGTAGGGATACAGATAGACACATAGGAAGCGCCTTAAGGATAATTCTCATGAAAACAGACCAGTGGGATAATTGCTTGAGGAATTCTTTGGACTGTATAAAGGTCTTTGCTGAGATTTAAATCGCCCGCCATTTACGGATTCGTAATTCTACATGCGACAAACGGATAGCGTGGGTAATTTTGTGGCTGGATTTACATTGTAGGCGATTTATTTTATTTTTTTTTCTACAAATGACCTAAAGAATTGAATTGCCTTTCTCTTATACGACAGCAAGTATTTCCATCCGGTACAGTAATTGAAGCAGAAAAAAGAGAAGCAATGAAATGAAATGCACCACATTTCTTATTCGATTTATTTCTAAGTAAGCACAGACCTACCGTTTACATGTTACGACCAAAAAGGATCGGTATTCACGGCGGCGACTGTTACGGAGACAAATGGCGGAAACCGTATTAATTCCCCTGACATAAATTTACGTCGAATAAAAAACAAAGATACAATTACCTAATTTTCCCGTAAATCCACAAATATCCCAAATGCATTTAAATATAATAAAACATCAAACCAATAAAAAGTCCAACGATCAAATTCCATGTCGAAAAATGTGGATGCGTCTTAAAAATCCGCATTTGACGAATCTCTTTGATCCATACGCGATGAGTAAAACCACGGCGAGCCGAAGCCAAGACGCATGAATCTTTCGCTCAAAGGTAAAGAACATTGGCAAACCCGAACTTAACCGAGTATTTCCGAAAACCTACGAACACCTGCCGCCATCCAGATGTCAAATGACGTTATTACGTATGAACATCGACACGCGATTGGCTCTCGAGTATAAACTTTTTTCTGTATCCTCATAACGTTATATCTGTACATAAAAACGTAGAAGAAATATGCATAACAACATTGAGCAACTCATCGAGATTTTTCACGATATAACCTAGGAACGCCAAGCCGAATAAATAATCCAGGGCCATTAAAGTCGCTCGCAGAAGCCAATCTTCGTCGGTCAGTCTTCGTATCTAAAATGAGAATCGACGCTCTCGTTGAATCGACGCGTGACTGCGTGAGTTCACAATCGATACCCCACGCGCTCATATTTATGAGTTATCGCTTATCACGTATCACCTGCGTGTGTATAAGCCCTTACAATGCGTAGCCAGTCAGCTCGGAATAGACACTGACCGATGTTGGCCAGTTTGGGTATATGATGTCAGAGAATAAATTTGGTAATGGATTTTGCATATTTTACGGTCACTACATTTTGCATTGGACACCTGGAGGAAGATATGGGTACGCAACACCGTATTAGAATAAGAAATTTCGAAGACAGTTTACTGGTCTATGCTGTACAAATTTATAGGTTAGGTCAGATTCGAATGGCGTTTGGTTAAAGAAATTTTGAAGTTTTCAAACGGTTTTGAACGGTGTTTTACGGTCACTAGATTTTGCATTGGGCACCTGGAGGAAACTATGGGCACACAACACCGTATTAGAATAAGAAATTTTGAAGACAGTCTACTAGCCAGGTCTATGTAAGAATTTGTAGGTTAGGTCAGATTCGCATGGCGTTCGGTTAAAGAAATTTTGAGGTTTTCACCCGGTTTTGATTGTTTAGTAAAACAGATTTTATTCGCGCGCCTGTACCGCCATTGTCATTCAATTACGGGCTGTTATTTTTGAATGGGAAAATCTAGATTCAATGGGAATTTCATGACGATTCCACAGACATTTTAGATCCCGAGGAATATAGATTGCCAGCGACGTATGTTAATGCACTTCGTGTGCCATCTGCATGTAAGCAGAGCTACGCGTAAGAATATAACGACATAGAAACACGCCTTTATATACTTCGTGTGGGTTAAGAGACACGTTCAAAGTCTGAACAAACAGAATTCCGTATCTAGGATCAAGCAGTGTCAACATTGCCCAAAGAAAGTACCAGGAGTATCAAAGATCGAGTTAGCGTAGATCGCGGGACCGTAACGCGCATGCGCGTCAACGGTCAAATTCAAACGTCCGAAAAGCGTAAAGACGTTTCTTTTCTTTGTTTCTTAAATAAAAAAAAACTCTAAAGAAGCTAATGAATATTTTCCAGCTAAATGGTCACCAGTGTGTGTTCCAGGACGCTACTTTACTTTGATTCTTTTACTTTTTCCCCAGCACCGACACAACATGGCCGAATACTTCGAAACGTAAACTTGCACAGCCAGACGTATCCGCCAGAGCAGAATGCATTTATTCAGGTTAGATTCACTCCCGCGAAGAATCAGTTCGGTCTGACGCGCAGGAACACCCAGGAGCAGGATCCTCCGCCGTCGGTAGGTACGTGGACGCTCGGCGACGCTCGTTATACCAGCAATGGGAATGCGAGGAAGCGACGCTGCTACTTTCAGGACCACCCTGTTCGAATCAGCAGATCGAAGGTACAATGTCTCACTTTAATTTACTATCGGCCATTTCTCTGTCCCTCTTACGTTTTCTTGCACGATTCTCAATCTCGTATGCGACTTACTTTCTGCGTTCTGATTCGGTTTTGAGGTTAGGATCGTTCACTCGAAAACGCACTGTAACCCTTATTTATACAACTGCCCGTATTTACACATGTACCTGTGCGTAGACCACGGGACTAAAATGATCATCAGGATCGTTAGATGATCCTTAAATTATCTCGTGACATATTTTTAGAGTCTCTTGACGTTTCTTTCGCTCCATCTAAGTCGACATCAGCTGGTCCAGGATGATGTCATCGTTGCAACGTACACGCCGAGCTTCGATGCGTTCTCCGCGAGATGGCACCCACGTAGATATGGAAAACGCCTACGTACCCTAACGTCATTTCTTCATGATTCTCCTTATGTGTGTATGTATGTGTATATACACATTTTTTTCTGACTTCCTCTTTCATCGCGCTTTTACATTTCATTCTTTAACTCTTTACTATCCCAGCTTTACTATCTGACCCAAATTGACCTTTGCCCCATATTGGATCCATAGGTTCGATCTTATGATCCTAAATTGACGTGAGGCTATTATTATCAGAGATGAGCACCTTTCTTGTGGTATATCTTAATGATTGGTACACATGTGCATATTACCTATATGTGTCGGCTGAATCCAACCATGCTGATTTCTAAACCAGTCGGAAACCATAAACGGTTCGATTCGCCCACGAGACTCGCGTCCCGTTATGGCGCGTAACGATTAAACGTCTCGATCAACGATCGTTTGAAATTTCTTTCTTTGTCCTCGGCTGAAGGTGCCGATTGGGGAATCTTCTTGGAGTCTCTCTGGGAATCGATTAAGTCATTCGATTGACCGATTGAGAGCGAGTCCTCTCTTTTACGTCCATCGTCTTTTTCGATGGGATCGATGAGAAATCGGTATAATTATCTTTTTTATTTTACCACCGAGGCTTAATTATCATTTTGTATACTGATTACATAAAAGGTATATGTGGTGAGACGAATTGTATTTGATAAGAAAAAAATTTTCTCCGGTATTCATTTTTGTGTGTATCTACGGCTACTGTTTCTTTGGTACTTTCAGTCGGTTATCTTTTTTTCTTTTCTCTTGGATTTTTATTCTACTCCGGGGAGACTCCATTTGACGCGATCTGTCGAAATATCAGGTGTCCCGTGTATAATAAGACATGGCGAACCCTGTTCGGACACCTTGGACACATGTCAAGGGGGACCCATCAGGCCCCTGGTGAACGGGGACTCGTCAATTAGAAGCGACATCTTCTGGACACGAAAAACTCGGCCGACTAGTGGACGGAATACGAAACTGGGGGGAATCCCAGAGAGTGACATTAACATAGGTAGGTAAGGTTATATATATATATATATATATATAAATATATATTGTCAATATATACCAAAGAAGAATCTAAACTGCAAAGGGGTGGCGAAGAACGGTGTAATGACGAAATGGTGGTTGGTCCAATTGGACAGAAGGGAGGATTGACGGTTGTCAATAAAAAAAAATTGACAATTCGCGAATTTTTTGAGAGCGAGAGAAACGTACGGGGAGTCTCGTCCCTACTGGGACGTAATGACGACATTATTTATCAGGATGTCCCAATGTCGTTATTTCGTTTCAGATCTGGGACTTGCTTCAGGTCGATCTGGAATCGATTTGCCTCTTATTGGAATTGATACTTCCATTTATTGATAACGTTCGTGTATCGAATCTCGAGTTTCATATTTTTTGTTCTTCGCTCTCTCGGAGTATCGTGATTTTTTATTTCGTTAAAAATAAAAATAAAATCTTTAATCCCACACCTCAGGTAATCAATAGAAGTTACGTATCTTGTCTTCTTTTTCTTTTTTTTCCAGGGACGATCCCTTCTTTATTCGTCTATTCGCCTCGCGTCAACCGGCAATATGAATATACATATATATGACACAGGCCCAAGCCCTATCTATATAGATATACGTATGCACGTGGGCCGATCGAAACGAAAGGCAACTCGGTTGCTACAACGAGAAACACAAATGGGGACCGATCTGTAATTACGACGATTATGTTCGGTTTTGATTACCGTGAATTACGGTACAGGTCTCTCAAGAGTGCCCGGGCGCTTGAGGTTACGTAAACACGTGCAAGTTCCTCGTTCTTCGACATACCATGCATTATTTAGTTTTTTTTTCCTTTTGTCTCCGATTCCACCAACTTTTCTCTTTCCTCCTCCTCTTCGACTCCAAAATCGCAAGCCTCGTGTCCCGGATCAAAAATTTACGGAAAAACGTAAATTTCGCGATTCATTCTCATTATTCTGTATTCACTGTATACGTGAATCAAACAAAAAATTAATTGTTATTCCCTCTGTTATTGTTGTTTCTCAGATGCATCGAATTTCGCAACAACGACAAAAAATATTGTAATGCAATCTTAATTATCTACGTCATTAAACACGGTGCAATATCCCGCTGCGGGCGGATTAGAAAAATGTGTGGGTGTCCTAAGCATAGGTGTGTAAGCTGGTGTATCTATTCTTTCTCTTTTCATCTCTCCCTCTCTTTCTCTCTCTCTCTCTCTCCCCCCAGCTATCTAGACTCCACCATACACCTCGTGTCCAGATATGGCCGCCATACCGGTCCAGCTTCTATACGATCCACAGGATCCTCGGCGTCGGTCGACTCTCCGAGTCCTTGACGCCCACCCTAAGCAGCCACGACGCAATGCACGACATCGACACGTTCGAGGTGCAACGGTGCATCCATTGTATGCATCATTGAAACGGTAGAAACCGACGCGTCTTACGTAATTGAAGGGAAAACTGCATTACCGACCGAGTCAAAAGTACAGGAATACAAGGACCAGTCCATAGAAACCAAAAAATAAATAAATAAACGTTATCGCATCCAACCTAACCTAATCTCACGTATAATTTTATCTGACCTAACCTAAAATACGTCCATTTTAAATTCCCCATTTCATATGCAGGTGACCCTACTTTTCACCTTGTCCAGATGCACTTATGGTCTTTGTTGAAGATACCTGGCTCACATATACCACCTATACCTGTATACACTGTGTATAGTATATAGACGCTATATATTATGCCAGGTTAAATCCTAGACAGCCCTGGTAATCCTTAGCCCTGGGGTCAAGCAAAGTCGAGCCGAGCTCAGCCGAAGCCAAAGCCGAAGCCAACCCGAGACAGAGATCGTACCGATACGAAATCCTGCTTGGGAACTCTGGTACCTACTCCGGTACTTGTACGACTTGTATATCCCAGGGAGGTTTGTATGCTCTTGGTTTGTATGCACGATATATATATATATGTGTATATATTATTATTATTATTATACCAATGCATATGTATATACAAGGCCGGTACCTTCGTGAGGTTCACTTGCATATATATTATGCGGCCAAAGTCGTGCCCGGTTAACGTTACGAGAGACAAAGCGTTCCGGATAGTACGTGAAGATAGCTGGAAGCCGTGACTCTAGACGTATGGATACGTGCAGGATCATCGGATGAAAGGGGGGCAGGTATGGAGGAGATGTACCTTTTTTAAGTTTAATTTAAGATGGAGGAGCTTCGGACGGTCGGGATCGTTGCTCTGGTTTCTTCGAGGCAAAGAAAATTATAATGCGGATAAAAGATGAGGCTGGGGTAAGAAAAGAAGTGGAGCAGGAGGAAAGTCGAGACGTCGTGATAAAAGTCGACGCGTCTTGAGCAACGGTAAGTCCCAGTGTAAATAAGACTGAATAAACTCGAATTATCTGGGCCCTGTAAAAATTCCTCGACTTGGGTACTGGCGACGATGGGGGGCGGTAGGGGAGGGCAGGGGACAAAGGGCCCCCTTCGTGCGCAACCATTATAACCAGGTTGTTATCGTTTTGTTTGATTATAAAAGTTTCGATAAAACGGAGGAAAAAATATTGAGAAAAAAGATATCGTCTAATGCGTGAAGTTGGCTTCGTTCGAGATATCGTTCGATCGATCGAACTTCGTTTGGTCGAGTTTTTTTTTGAGGTATTTTCTGGAGAGAACAAGATTGTTGTTGGTATTTCATGGTCGCCAACTTCACTGTCGTTCTTTGTGACGTTTGAGAAAAAATTCGATATGATTTTTCTTGCTGCTTTTTAATTTTTGTTTTTGTTGTACAGTCCTGATAGAAATTTTTGTTTTTGTATAAATGGAGAGTATTTTTGATAAAATAGAAAAAAGGCGGTTTATTTGAATTTTGCAAATTTCATTGCTCAAGATCTTATTTAGCGTTTTTCAACTAATAGATCGTTGACCATAACGAAATAACGGATCTAGGGACTTTTTTTTCTAGACTAGTACTTTTCATAAAATATTTTCACCAGGAGTCACTGTACCGAAGTATGAGATAACGAGGTACGATATTTTTATTAAAAAAAATGGAAATCGTGAGAGAGATCGAGCAGCTGGCAATGGCGACTGGATGAATAATAATTTTAATAAAAATTAATTTTACATCGAGAATGTGACGTAGGATCATTAATTTAATTCGCTGGATCACTTTTTTAACTATAATTATTTTTTTTTATTACTATCGATCTCATTGCCGATGCATCCACACGTCACTATCTTATTACTCACACCTATAATAAAGCGTCGAGGCGCGCTCGAGTTTAGCCTGAGTTTAACCTCATTCCTGTTCGTGACGTCAGACGTCGCCTTTCCCTCGATTCTGGACCTCCAGGATCTGCGAGATGTGCAATCGGCCGCAAATCATCTATTATAATAATAGTCACGCGATATCCAAGACGCGCTTCTCCTATGCCGATAACACTGTTCGCGTGATTCCACCAATTTTTTTTTACCCGAAACAAGTTGGCAGCACTGAAGAAGCAAATTACAGACACGAACCCCGCAAAGATTCCCCCATTTCCATAAATGCAAGACACGAGTAAAGAATTTGCATTTTCATATAAATAAAAAGCACAATTTTTTTTTTCAAAAATGTTGGCAGCCTTGACGATACAGTTTCAAGATCTTGTCCACAGAGATACATTATCTTTTCAATTGAGTCATACTATCCAAGATTTTTAATATTATCAGTGAAAATTTGAAAAAAATTTTACTCAAAAAACAGGTGGCAGCACTGCAAATTGCAGATAGTGTATAGCTTTCATCTGTATGTCATAAGTCAAGAATCTGAATGTTCTCATCAGTGACGTTCCCAAAGCGTCTGATCTTTGACAATAATAGAAAAAAAGGAAAGTAAACTCAAAAAAAAAAGAAAAAAAAGGTAAACCACTCAATGTCCAAATTTATTCTTCTAGGTAGGCACCTATATACCATAGGCATTTTTGGGCCTTGATGAAGCAGGTGGAGTCGTGGACAGAAGGATAGAGGGTTGGCGTCAATACCCTCTAACTAAGGCGGGCCTTATGGGGCCCCTAAAGGGCCCGGACCCTGTACCCCCTAACTAAGCTTGAATTCACGGTCGGACCTGGCAAGGCCATCCAGGGATGCTCGCACGCCATGTTCTACACGAAACAACTACACAACAGTCTTGATTTTGTAGTCACTTTTATGGTCCATTCAAATGTTTCCCGCTAGGACACGTCGTCACGTGACATAAGAGATAACTTTAATACTTCTAAATGATAATACACCTAATCGTTATCTATTTAGCCACTTAATGTCTAAAAAAGAAATTACCAAAAATTCGAACGATTTTTAATATTTTGAGTACCAAAAAATTTTTCAAATTTTCCGCACTCACTTTAACCTCCCATATCTTAAATGTCGCAGCATCCAAAATGGTCAAAAATGCAGAAGTTGCAAACGGTTTTTTTTACAAAAAAATTAATCTTTTCTGTTAGTTATCGCTAGTTTAAAGTCACGATCTGTCCAAATTTTTTGACGTCATGAAGCTCAGAATATTTAGAATGTTCTATGCAGCATGCAGTTTTTTTTCGGTTAGGTCTCATAGGTGGATATACATATGTATATTATGTGTATATGCATATATATATTACGTGGGTTATATAAAGCAAGTAGCCAAAGAAGGTATTCTCTTCGGAACATACGGGATGATGCAGCACTGAATTATTATTACTATATACTCGGTGTCTTCTTAATTTGACTCCGGCTACCTCGCAGCAGGGTAAAACTTACGGGACGAGCTTATGAGATATTCATGTGCCTTATGAGTGATGTTCGGGGTCGAAAAAAAAATGGTTAGAGCCCTCGAACGCCATAAGCATCTTTCTCGGGAGAGAAGGGCTCCGAGAACTAGTAATACGCCCCTGTCGAATTAATCATACAAGAAAACGTGACGGAAAATATTCCAATCAAGTTATAATAATAGAAAAATTTTTTAAATTTGAAAAAATTCCCGCCAACTATTCGTATCCATTTTTGTTTTTCCGTCAAATTATCTCGGTTGAAAAATCAAAAAAAAAATTTTTTCTACCCCAAATGTCATTGCTACTATTACAGGATTTCTTAACGGGTTCCTGTCATTATCCTGCTCGCGTATCCAGCTTCCCCGGCAGATGTCACATGCTTCGCTCCGAGCCAATGTTTTTCGAACGGTCTCTGGATTAACCAGCGCATGCCGGCTTCTTATCCCGGCGTTCAAGTCTCCGGGCGTACTAACCGTCCTGATAACATTGGGCAATTTTGCAGTCGCCGCCGATCGCTCGGCGCGTCGTCGCCGGTCGCTCCAAGAAATTCCTGACTTGCGTAATTCACGCGTAAAAGCTTCGCAGCGAATGCGCGCGCCGATTGGCCGTTTACCGTTTCTACGAATCCGCGTAAACAAGGAAACACTACGAGACGATCATCGGTCCTCCATTTGCATACAACATGTATAAGAAAGAACAGATCGACTCGAAAAAGGCAGAATAATCCTACGATGATGATTTCTCAATTTTTTTCCGACGATCTTACCAAAGGTTATATAGCAATTAGCCTAAATTTCAATAACGCTGATAATGACAATAAATCTTTGCTATTGACATCGTAAACTTCGAAAATCATTTTTTACCACAATCGTTGTTCGTTTTTGAAATTAATATGAAAGACAAATCTCGTCTACCGGGTGACGTTTTGTGAAATTAATTTTTTCCTTCAGGAATCTACGTGAAGTTAGGCGTGTCTTGCGATTCTTCTGCAGAAGTCGACTTGCCGATTGAATATATGTATATATCTGTGTATATAGACGATACACGGCCTACTTCGCAGCAAAGTGTTCAGGAACTTTCATCGAGTATTTTATTCCGGTAGAACAGTATTGGGTATTATCGTTGTTATCATTTTGATTGATTATACTAAGAGTGACACGTACGAATGACAGATACCGCGTGTTTAAGAAACGGTAGGTGTATGTATCAGGCATAAGGAAGGACTTACTCAAAATTTCGTTGTTGCGTGGAAAAAAATTTTTTTTCACTATCCAAACTCGAAACACTTGCAATTAAGATTTTGTGTTTTGACACAAGATAAACTTTTGTCACGATGACTTCTTAATCCTTGTGTGAAATCAGCAGGTCTCTACTGTCATTTATTTTGCGAATCACTTGACACTTTGACACGACTGGGGAAAACTTTTAATGACACTTGACCCAGGTGCAACACGTTTAATGACTTATGGATAAATCATTATTCTGAAGGAGGTACAGCGATCGGTAAAATTTTATTGTTTACTCCAAAAGTCATCGTGCAATGACGACGACAAGTATTTCGAAAAAGTGACAGGAGAGCTCGAAGAAATTTTCAAGGTAAATCACGTGGGTGAAATTGGTAAATAAAACTCTCGCCCAACACTTCACGGAGCACCTAGTCCACTGTCACTTTTTAGACCGAATCCAGGATCATCGAAGATGAAACAATTGTGACGTGAAAATCGAAAAATAAAATATCACAAAATTGTCAAAGATTGATAACGATATGAAACTAAAAAAACGCGATATCACTCAAAAACCCGTGTCCATGTGTACCAAAAAGAAATTCAAGCACCATCCATACCGACCATAAGCTCGTTTCCTAAGTCATCCTCACGTCATTTGATCTTTATACACATTTCGTTAAAATCCGTATTTACACGTCTCCAAAGATAGTCAAAGATAAGAGACTGTCTGTTATCACTGTCAAACAACGGATCCCAAGAGTAACGTAAGCAGATAAACAAAAATCGGGACACAAATTTAGTAAAAACTTCAAAAGTCCATGATCCGAGAAAAAATTTTAAGTAAAAATCACTGGTAACACTTTTTTGAAAAAATTAGCTATTTTCGAAAAAAAAATTATACATCTACGTGTCCTACGATCTTACAGTCCGCGCGTCTCACCTTGCGGAGTGAGTCTACGGGGCTGCCATACGATGTGGCTCCACGCTGATCTCCCTTCACTTCCCCACGAGCGTCCCTTTCTTCTACCTTCTACCTTCTACTGCCATTGCCACCACCACTGACACCACCACCACCACCACCACCACGATTGCCACCACCACCATCGCCATCGTCACTACCGATCTTCCAAGAGGCAGGCAGGCAGGTAGGCAGGGAAGCAGGCAGGTAGGTAGGTAGGTACCTCACATCTCTTGAGTGAGTCTGTACCTACTCCTACTCCATCTTTAACAGCATCAGCACTGTACCACCACTACAGTGCACAGTGCTCTACTGTACTGATACCAACACAGCCTCACCTGGACCGAACCAGTCTACCGCATGAGCACCTTTGGACTTCTCCCTCCACCTTACCCCCTCCTTGCCACACCATATGAAGAAACAGGAGAGACAGCTTCTACATACTTTCCAAGACGTCTCAGCTCCTTCTTGATCTCTGCTTGATCTTTTCTAGCCAGGTAGAAATTTGTGGGGTAGGAACAAGAAAGGAGGGGGGAGGGACAGATGCGGTTTCAGGATCCAAATAACAGCTTTCAAAAATCCCTGGTCGACTTTAAGGGTTGTTTCCACGCGGAACACATGTTTCTCTTGGAGATTCATGAAGAATCATTTTCTTTTTAATACAGTAATTTTTCAAAATTTTTATTACCATCCCCCAAAATATTACTCAACCCACCTAAGATCTATTGCACTAGGGGAACTCAGGGGTTAATGACAGTTCAGATTAAAATATAAAAATTTCCTTAAGGGTTGTTTCTGATCTTTTTTTAAAATCCCAACTGTTTCCCTCCAGTACGAAGTTACACCCTGTATATCCAAACGCTTTGCTACCTAGGAGTTTTATTTTTATTTCCTCCCCCCAACCTCCCCCCTCCCCCTCCCCCAAGGGTACCCTACCTCCAGGGGTAGTCTTGTCTTCCCAGCAGGTGCCTATCCCATACCTCGGCAATAGGTTTGTAATACGGACCAGGGTCTCTGGTCCCACCCCCTTGCGCATCCTAGCGAGTGCCAAAGATCCTATTGTCCCGTCGAAGAGGTTTCGCCATTCCCAGGTATTGTTTGACCCTCTCGAAATCCACGGGGGTTAAACTCACCGCGTTAAGAGGGATTACACTGTGAGAACAATGGCTGCGAATTCGGGGTGGAAAAGAAGCGTAAAGACCATTTGTCAAGTTGGTCCGAGACTGACGAACCGACCCTGGCGTTACCGCACGAAAACTAGTCCAACCCAACCCGAACCCAGTCCTTTTTAACTTCTTTCACCGAAGTACCCCACTTGGGCAGCTATGCTCCTCTTTTGTTTTTCCACCCGGACTCGCCAATCGATCCAATGGATGAGGATCGTCCTTGCTCCCTCCCCCTCGGACCCTCCTCGCGCAGGGTGTCGGCTACCTGGACTCATCACCCACATCCATTTACAACGCCACTCGAGCAGACCTATGGGCGTGTTTCCATCAAAGAGAGAGCGAAGAAAAAAAAAGAGAGAACTGTTAGCGACTACGTGCGATCTTGTTGCTACCGACTACGGAAATGGCGTCGCTAAATACGCAAGGAGCGTTTGATAGTCTGACGTCACGAGGAATCAACAAGTGGCAGCAGCGTGGTCGGGCTTGGGCCTAAATTTAGCCTGGACATAACCTCACCTTAATACGCTGGTTATAATACAAGCTAGTTTCACGTGTGTGTATACATGTATACTAACTCATCCAAAAGTATTCCTATTTATGTGTATATATATATATATATATATATATATATACACTGGATTTTGCGATTTAGTATGCTACTCCTCTTACCTGGTCCGAAGTGCTCGTGCACCGGAGTCATTTATTGGCTAGGTCATACGACTCTAGTCTACCTGACTGTCCTAACCTGAAATTTTGATCCTGCGATCTTATCCCTGATTTTGAATCAGATAAGGATTGATATAAGGTAGGAATTTTGCGGGGCGTACCGGGAGAATGAAATTTGTGTATTTTTGTAAAATTTTGGATTTTGTTATTATTTTGGTAAATTTATTGTGTGTTCGGTGTATTGAATATTTTTTTCTACTCATTATCGCTCCGTATCTATTGTACGCTGTCGTAAGAACTCGATCTGGCACGAGAGTGAGAAAAGTGCCCTGGGGCAACTCCATCCAGCTCCTTGCCGATACTCGAGTTCCCTGACTCTCTACAGCGTAGTAGGTACCTCCCACCCTGGGAGTCAAAGCAACGTCCCGGAGCACGGGTAATGTGGCTGTTCGGTAGAGAATACCGGTCTGGGACAGTGGCGCCGCTCGTGAGGATTTCTCGAAGAGAAAAAAATCTAGGAATCGTTACGGACCCCTGCTGACCTCAGGATCCTCGTGGAATTCAGATCCTCATGGCAACCAAGGGAGAAGACCTAGAGATCATCTTCTGGAGTAGGGTACGTCGGAGGAATGCTGTGTGGAGTAGGGAGGTGTGAAAATGAAAAAATTTTTTGAGCATTTTCATATTTTGGATCTTAAGAAATTTTTTCGAATTTTAATTCGCGTTATGGGTTTTTAACGTTACGTTGGTATACCTGAGCGGGAAATTTGAGTGGGAGTTGCGATCGGTGCACTTCGCGTCGCGGGAATTAATGATGGCGGGGATGACGAAATTTTCGAGCGCATCGCCGCCATCTTCCTAGAACTCGTTAATAATAATAATAATACCAATGTAAATTATTTATTTTCTTCATTTGCACGACGGGCAAATGTCTGTTTTGTGTGGTACGTGACTCTGCAGTAATGAGTGCCTCGTGTATCTCTGGTTTCTGCGAGACTATGAGTTTGACAGTTTTTTTTTACTACAGGCTTTTACAAAATTCATTCGTTTTTGGACAATTTTCTAAATCGTTATTCGATTTAAAGTCATATAATTTTGGTATTATGTTAAAGATGTTTTGGAAATTTTTTTTTTGTTTTTTCCAGTACAATTTTATTGGTAATAATTAATTATCACTATCATCGAACGATGTTACGAATGTACTGGACTACAGTGCTTTTCAAAAATATTCACTCATTTTCGCAACTTAATATTTTTACATGATCTATCTATAGATCTTCCTCCCACGAATACGTCCCACGACCGCAAAACGTTCAAGCGTCCAATATTTGCGGAAAGCAAAGAAACTGCAAATACGGGCGCGGTTTTAAACGTCTAATGGATTCAAAAATAAGAGATCTCTCGTGGACCGTAGAAAGAATGCTGCCAAGAGATTCGAAGAACAAAAAAATGAATTAGCGAGTATTAACGCCCTTGCCCATAGGTCCAAAAAAAAACCCCTCCAAAAATTTTCAATTTCTTCGAAAAATTTCATTTTTACGTGAAAAAAAAATTACGTAAAAGTAAAATCGCAGTGGATTCTACCGAAAACTCCTTTTGGGCGAGTTTTTATACAAGATTGTCTGATTTATGCAGACAGCGATAAGGGCGACTTAAAGACACAACGAGCCGAATAAACTTTTAAAAAGTCAGCGATTCCTGCGCGGATCGCAATGCGCGATCGTCGCGCCCGACCAGATGGGCCAGCGTCGCGTTCGTAAAAACGATCATAAGTTTCGGCACTTTTTCTCGAATTACCTGGGCATAAGTGGGAATATGCAACAGGCGATGGTACGTGCCCGAGCAAAACCACGTCGAATCAAAACATTAGCTTTTTTTTTCTATTTCTTTTTTTTCTCTCTTTTTTTTTTTATTACACATGCGCGCGCGCGAACGATCGTCCACGGCAAGAACGAGTCGGCGAACATCGGGGATAACAGGTTGGTACACCTGCCGGCAGCACGTTGCGGGCTACGTCTCACACATAATATATACATGTATATACACACACACATACATATGATATATATGTTACATATATATATTTCGAGATTTTTTCTACTCATCAACTTTTTTTTCTCTTTTAACTTTTTCGAGAGCACTTCGAACTCTCTGGAATGTTCATTGTACCTGCATACTATAGATATAGATATAAGCATTGGTATGCAATATACAGTATTCTATATATATATATATATATATCCCATGATACTAAGGCAGTGAAATTATTGCTTTAATAAATATGAATAAGAAAAGACACATTTAAAATGTATTAACTAGCGATAGAATTTTTTGAAAAAAATAGAGCATTTTTTAAAAATTATTTTTTGACAGAAATTTATATTCCTTTTGATTCCAATTTTGGGTTGGATCGAGCATATATAAATTATTTCGATATTCGTGATTTTCATACGTGGGCGACGTAGCCGATATATGGCTGTACGTGGTGGAGTGTCTTACGAAAAAAAAGGGGTAGGCAGAAAAGCGCGGGATTCTTTGAGATATTTGAATTTCAAAATATGATCCACGGCGCGGCAAGAATTTACGGGCACTCCAGATCTTCCTGTTTTAACTTCTAGTTGACGAGAGAAGCCGCGGAAGGTACATCACCTTCGCGTGTTTACCTCTTGGGCAACCGGTTTTCATCTCGGTAGAGTCCAGCCTCCTGGTACAGCTAGTAGCTGTGTATATATATATATAGTCCATACACATATATGGTATAGTGATAATAACAGTAATACTAGTAGTAGTGATACTAATAGTAGTAGTGTGTATGTACGTGGCATATGGCACTACGGAATTTTTTTATCTTTCTTTTTACTAACATACTATTTCTCTCTCTCTCTCTCTCGCCCGATCTCTCGTTTTTCTGTCTCTCTCTCACTTGTTATCGTAATTTTTCATTTTTCTCATGAAATTTAAAAATTCATTAAAAACGAATCTTGCTTGCCGAGTCACCTAGTGTGTTATGGCATTTAAAAAAATTGTTTTTTGATTTTTAAAAAAAAATTTATTTTTTGCCCTATTTGCATGTCGATTATACGCAATTTTATACTTGTCATGCATATGCATATGTGTTACGTAAGTATATCACGTATGTGCCTCGGTAACTCGTGTTCTTATCTTTGGTATATTTCATATGGGCAGACCGATAGGTAAGTACCTACTGGGTAATAAGGTAGAGTATGGATACCACGATAAAGAAAGGAAAGGCGAAGGATAAAAAGAAAAAAAAATAGAGATTTCTGATAGTTGGACATTTTTCTTTCTATTTTATGACGTTTGTCGTATAGCACCCGATATAGGTATAGTTAGTGTGTGACATATGGATATGTAACATTTGTTCACGTAGTGGATAAAAAAGCTATATTTTATTTTTTGATATTTCGAAAGCTAAGAATCTATTTTTTTTTCGAATTTTTTTTTAAGCATCTTTACACAACTCCATTGTATCTGGCAATTCGTTTCTCTTTTTTTCCCTGGAACAAAAATCCGAAGGCACTCGACTTTTGTCAGAGGTCAAAGAGCCTTTCTTATTTGGGATTCTCTTTTTTTTTTTCTTTTCAGTTTTTGATTTACGGAAAAGTACGAAAAGTGCCTATACCCGGTATCCATTGTCCTCCGAGGTCGAATAATGGAAGGCGTGTAATGGTTTCACAAAGAGAAGCCGGGTTTCTCTGTCTGGTACGATATCTTTTTTCTTCTCTTCTTTCTCTTGACTTTCTCGAACAAGCCGACGCCATCTTGTAAAGCAATTAACACTTGGTTCCATCACAGCGGCAAGTTTCAGTCACGCGCACGAATCTCGACCACGTAGCGTAAGTTTGTGTGAGAAAAAAAATTTTTTCAAAAATTCTATTATATTTTTGGAAAATACACATACTATACATCTACATAATATTTATCTCTTACTATACATAACCTTTTTAACCTCCTACAGTATAATAATCAATATTCCCACTAGCATCTACCAGAAAGCGCGTGACCGTATTGATTTTGCTACAATAATTCCAGATCGATCATATATCACCGATCCAGAAGGTGGTCAATAAATTTCTAATCAGCAATATCGATACGTTCCTCTATTGAATTTCAAATCAGCCAATAAACCATTCCGAATTGATAACAGCAACAGGAGCGAGCGAATGAAAGACAAGTTTATAAAAAGTGAAAAAAAAATTTTCCAAAAAAAACATTCCCTCCCCATACTAATAATCGCGTGAAAAAATCCCCAGATAAAAATAATCCCTAGACAATTTTCGCCCGGCAAAGATTCCAAGTGGACAAACCGTCCTAAGAAAAATCCAAAAGTTAGGTTAGGTTCGTCATTGTATCTCGCTGACTCAACGCGCAGTGTCCCCCGACGTCTAGTCTCTCGCCCACTTTGACTGCGTGCCTTGTTACCCAGGTTGGCAATACTGCAGTATTGCCAAGGAAAAAAGCAGCAACAGCCAGTAGGCAATGGAATAAGTGACGGCGAAGGCATTTGCCGTTAGTAAAATCTTAAGCAATAGTCGCCGTTCGTGTTATTACTGGTCTCGAAGTCACGTGTGCGCATGCGCAAGAGTTCGCGCATGCGCAGAGGCCACTTCGCGAATGCTATTCAAGATGGCGCCCGGACATCGCCGATTGATAGTCAAAATAACAACCATAAATAATAGATTGAGCCAGTCTGAAATCCACGACGACAATAATGTCAGGCATATGCGAAATAAAAATGGCCGACGCCATAAACCAGCGGTCCGATATCGTTTGGCATTATTTTCACGCGTGCGAAACTCTCGGCGAAATTTATAATGTGTCTGTCTGTATATATACACGTATGTCGTATGTGTTGCGAACGATATGTGATATAAAGTGGTAATGTCGTATGTACTGTGAAACATAGCTGATTGGGCGGGTTTAGCCGCACCTTATCGGAGGCTGCTGCCATACGGTAATACATCCAGGTATAACCCCATAGCAGTATATTCTTTAGTATATAGGTATGCTGTTGTTGTACGTCTATGGTGTACACAGGGTGTGTCAGATAATACGTATATTCGTTGTGGGATATATTCTTTGAAAAATAACTACATGAATATACGTCGGATGCATAGATTTTTTAATATATTTTTTTGCTCTTGAATCCTTGTGGGATTTTTTGAATTTATGACATTTTTCGAATTTGACGAAATTTGATTTTTTTACCACTGACCGTGTTCGGGATCGATCTTATCATTGTGGTTACAATCGAATTTTCAGTCAGCGCGAATCTTATTCCCGTACATAGGGAGGGACTCTTATCGAGACTTTATCGCAATCCTACAGACGGGTGCAAAATAAATATTGCAAATCGTTCGGAGTTTCTGATAAAAAGATAACACGATTCTGGTTATGCATTTTTGTACATATCAGTCACGGTGATTTTATGTACAATTTAGAAAATTGATTTTGGACAAATAGATACGGTTTTTTGTGAAGGAAATAATTTTTTTTTAGTTACGCGGTTCCTTATCAGTATATCGAAATCTTGACCTACGACACTGTTGTAGATACGTGTGTATGACTAATTTGTGAAAATAAGTTTTTAGGTTAATTTCTATAGGTATTTTACTCGTGATAAATAGAAATGATTATTAAAAATAAATTAAGAGAAAAAAATTACCAGATATAATCACAGCCGAATGTTAAATCTTATGGGGAAATATGACTGATTGTGGTATGAAGTGAGAGTTAAAAAATGCAAAGCCAGGGTTACCAACGTCAACAGCGACGGGAATGTCAACACTAAACACTGCTCTCTTGTATATGAATAATATTGATTTCCTTATGGGGTCCCATGCGAGTACAAGGGATCCTGTGTTTGATGCCTACTGCGTACCAGCATGGATTATATAGGACAATATTAATATCGATA
>JARPRH010000104.1:241773-251810 GCA_031763665.1 Calameuta haemorrhoidalis | reverse complement strand
CAAGACGATACGTGATCCTGATGAAAACACTACCGGGTCATTCATAAGTTTCGGGCCTGAAAGTCCCAGTCTAAACAAGTGGCCCAGAGCATTATGGGTCCCATGGAACATTACACGGCAGTGTTTAATTAATCGATTGTGCACATAAGGGATCGATAATAACGGGTAACCCCATTTGTATTAGGAAGTCGATAAAAAAATATTACGTAACTGAATTTCGAGAATCAAATCCTCGTCGAAGTTAAATTCAATTTGGACCACGTTAGCTAATCTAGAGATAATTAATTGAAATACCAAAAATACCGATTAATTAAATTTCCATAAAATTCCAAAAAATTCCAATCTTTAATTACCATCGATCGATCAGCGATTATTATCGATACTATCGATGTTAATTTTTGAAAAATTTTCTCCGACACCGTGTTAATTAATTCGTTGATCGATCTAAGATTTCGTAATTTTGTTTCACTAATTAAAAATTATTCTCAATTATCGTTCGATATATTCAATTATCGATGTTCGATTATCGATATATTTTTTTTTGGATTTTTATGTCCACCGACACAGCCCTGTTAACATCCAGCAGCTAATCTCTCGCACGTCTCTGCGTTCACGTCACTTCGTACCAAGAGCTAAAGTCACGCCCTGCTGTCCTGACGGTTGGCAGCATTGTGTTAGCTACTCCGAAGAATAATTAGCGAGCCGATTGACGTTTCAGTCCTACGAGACCACCCTGAGACCCTTAGAAATTCTTGTATGCTTCCTCGTATGGCAATTCTTGCTAAAATCTCATTTGCAACTTCTTGACGGCCATTTTTAACAGTCACGGTTCTTAACACTTTTTACGCGTGTGAGTTCGCGCTGTTATCTTCTTGGAAAAGACTCTGTCAATCGCACATACTGTATACACGTATGTAACGCCGTGTGTTATCATAGGAGAATAACGAGAAGACAGAAAAAGGCCTAGTGAACTTTGGACGACTAATTAAATATTTACTATATATGAATAAAATATATATATATAGTAAATAGATTTTTATCGATCGATCAATAATATTGATTGATTATATTTCGCGTAATTGTAATAAAAATTTTGAGGGGCCATCTCACTATGGTTTGCCGTACGAATGAGTCACAAATAAATTATACCCTGTACCATAGCGTTTTACTATTAACGTACGTAAAATATTTTCGTGACTTACCGATATCTCATCGTCCTGGAGTCGCACGAGGAATGTTTCGCGGACAAGCGCCATTTTTCTTCTGGGGATCGATGATCTTCCTGTCCTCTCGGGAAGTTTTGGATGCTGATTCTTCTTTTTGGTACATCGTCTTTTTTTCTGGGGCCAAAATTCTCAGAAAATATGTACGTACATGGACGTATAGATTTAAGTATACAAATGACGCGTGTCGGACCGTTGCTATGAAAAAAAAATCAAAAATCTATTTCTTTGACGAGACCAAAAATTGAAAAAATATTTATATGAAACAAAATTTTGAAAATTCTGCCCCGGGAATTACTGTAAGCCACGCTTATGGATCGACCAGTTTTCACGCAGCTTATAATTTGTCTGTCAGGTCGGATCGAATAAAAGTGCAGAAAAAATATGACAGAGAGAAGCAACTTATCTCTAAACCCTAACCTGTCGTATCCGTATACGTTCTTGATCCCTGTCGTATTTATCGCTGCAATTTTATTCGTTCTGATCTGACAGGAGCAAATGATCGTCACGTGAAACGTCATTATAAAAAAAAAAAATAATAAACAGGTTATCGTTAGCTACGATCTAATTGATCTCACATGGTAATTAGTAATTACGCAGTACATTTCATTTTGTATAAAAAATACATATATATATATATATATAAAGCATATAAATAACTGGCAACCCACACTCAAAGTGCCCCAAGCGTGAAAATAAACGGTTCGGTAGGTTCAAATTAAATGGTACCGAAAAATAGAGAAAAAAAAAATTGCTGCGAGATTTCAGGAACAAAGAAATCATTTTTGAATCACGAAATCGTATAATTTAGACCCCAAAAAATCTAATACCGTGTATATGGGGTGTATTTGAATTTTCAAAATTTTCTTTGTACAAAAATATTCATAGCAGTGGACTTGGAGGCGCCATTCGATACTTTTATCGTATCCAGATGGTTAAACCACATAATTTGTAGAGGACGTAAGCAGAAATCTGTAAAAAGTCTGAGATTAAAATACGATCGGTATAAAATCGCTTCCGCAGCCATTGACTGTCTTACAATTAGATAACATAGCGGTCGTAAATATATATATATGGAAGACGCACGATCGGTTGACATTGGTTACCATCGGCAAAGATCGGCAACGATCGGCAACGATCGGATTCTCCCTGCTGAACGATAAACGTCACTAATTCCATGTTTATCGTCGAAACGAAAAAAATGATTAAAAGACCAAAGCCCTTTGTCATGCAGGAAAGAAATCGAAGCGTCTCTTTGTTAGTTTGCGCGAAGACGGTTGAACGGCGCATGCGCAGTGGCTACTGCGCAGATTAATCGATGCGCAGTAGGTACCGGCTCGCTCCGTAGATACGGTTATAAAGGATTCTGCCATTTTAATTAAGACAGAGCTCAGGTGCGTTACGTCGACGGAAGTATTTCTTATTACGAGTCGAGCGTAACGAGCTGAAATTCTTTTTTTATCGTTACCAAGGCAGAGCCGCTCCGGGCTAAGAATTTGTGGTATTTAAGATGTGAGAGTGCGGAGAAAAAGAAAGAGAAGGAAAAGAGTAAGATAGCAAGTGAGAGAGAGAGGGGAGTAAAAACGTTCAGGTAAAGTGCGCATGCGCAGATGCTCATTGGATCAAAGAATAAAGTGAATTCCTGATAAAATAAGAATAAATATCATCGGGTCCAGCACAGTCTCAGCCCCGTGGCTCTCGACTTTCTGGCATCCTTGGGTAAGAGCATCTGCCCTGGGTCCAGGATAATTATTTATGCCAGATAGGATCTCGGCTGGGGATCCACGCGGGAAACAAAAGAGCCTGCGTTAAAAGGACGAGAGTGCCTGGGAGGTAGGACGACGTGGATTCACTTTCTGACTGAGTGCGATATAACTGTGTGTACGTATATCCTACCTGAGGAGCCTGACCTCCCGAAGGATCCTTGCCGAGTGCAAGGATCAGGACTTTGATAAAGCAACCAGGAAAAAGTGATGGAAAAAGAAGGATGAATTTTTTTTTTCAAACAGTTTTTTTTGCACTCGGATATCGTTTCGCAGAGAGAATCCTGGTGCATCTTTTTAGCCTAGTGATTTTTTTTTTTCGTAATACTAGTGACTCTTAGGAAGATCCTTGCTGGATGAGCTGGGAACGAAGATGGTCCATGGTCGGATAATACATACTGATTTTGTATGTATATATACATATGTATAAAGAGGCAATGTGGACGACGCGTAAAACGTTCCCTGTCATCCAAAGGACTTTCCAAGAGGATGGCTGAAAGAAGTGGATTAATGCGTAGATTATAAATGAAATTATACGTCTGGGAACATCGGTATCTGGTGCACGATGCCTTATTCATTATAAAACTCAAGCTTATGGATTGTATCGGATTCGAAACGATAACTGATTCCGATGGGACGCCATTTTGTTCTTAGGGGTTTTATTAGAGGCGAGATCATTTAAGCCGAGTTCACTTGTTACGACGAATTAATTGTGCGTCTCGAATCGGAGGAGACGACGTGAAAAAAAAAAATTTTGGAAAAAAAAACCGATTCAAATAAATACAAAAATTCTTACGTCAGCACGGAAACGAATGGGAGAACAAAGATCGTGGCCGACTGTGACAAAAAGCCTAGTTCACAACTCGGCGAAACGATCCTAATAAATCCTGGTTGTAGTTTTTTAAAAAGGTTTAGGAACGCCCGTAAAATCATAACGACAACCGGTCGCGTTTCTATTGGTCGATATGCGTATCATAGCGTATAGTCTGTAGTGGACTCTAGTATAAGTCGAGTTTTCAAAGCGACGACAAGCCGCAGGACTCTCGAGGAACAAAAGGGTCCCTAGCGCGGCTAGGAGAGATTGGTAGACGCTTCTCTCAGCATGTGGCCTAAGGATCCTATCCTTGTAAAACAACTTGTAAAACAAGGAGTCCTGGATGGGCCTGGAACGGCGCGACGGTGGCGCTATCTAGCCGACGAATCTATCGGCTGCGGGTTCAAGTAATCGCACGATTTTTCAGCTTGGGATACGTTAATGCACGGGGAACATAAATTGACTTGGAACGAAGATTAAAACAAGTGAACGACCATTAAGATTTCGATGATTTTTAGTAACAGTGAAAAAATTCACTCCTACAGACGCCATATTGGACTCAAAGTTCTACGTGAAATATGAAACGAAAGCGAGAATGAATTTTGGAAATTGAATTAATTCTGAAAAATGGTCCACGACGAAAAATCGTTAAGACAAAAAATAAGACCGTGCTTTTTATTTTTGTAAATGGAGACGCGCGCAAAGGACTTTACGCATATTGAATTTCTCAAGGTGGATGGGATGCTGTTGAAAATTGAAAATAACGTAAAAAAATGGAAAAGGGGGCTGAAGAGAAGTAAAAATAATTTTCGAAGAAATTCTACGATTAATTTTTTTAAATACATTTTTTTTAGACTTCCTACACGACGAATTGTAATTTATCTGCTGTTAGATCATTCAAATGCGCATGCGCGGTGCTACCAACGACAGATCTAATGTCCATTCCGCGATTTTTATCCGGTAAGTCGAGCATAGAAAAAATCTGTCAATCTTTCTGACGACACGTGTATCTTTCTAATCTCCTTTTTTTGATCTACCTCCGCGTACAGAACTATAGAACAACTTCGTAAAGCCACGTAGTAGTTACGACGTTTCGGCAGTGTCGACTCGTATTTTTTAACCGTCGCTTTCAAACCTGCTAACGAACCCAGATGTTTATCTGCGTGCTGGTGCATTATGGTCCACCCTATTCTGACAAGAGGATAGTCCATCCGTAGGAGTGTGAACTTACCTGAAACGAAAAAAAAAAGAAAATACATAAATAAAACTGCAAATATGAAATTTTGAATTCGGTTAATTTAATTTATCAGGTACTGGAATAAGATTTTTGGTTGTTCAAAAAAAGAAATTTTCAAAAAATTCGTTCACCAAAATTTTTTCTATTTTCACTATTTTGGGAATTTTTCAAAATAATTTTATTTTAAAAAATTTTCGTTTTCATCGTCTAAAAACCCTTGCGATTCTATCGCTGGAATATTTTAATCGAAAACGTACTCGAGACTTGTACGATTTTCGTCCTCATGTCTCTACAAAAAACGGGAATAACATAAACGCTTCTTCTTATAGGAATGCAACTGCGACCAGTTTGCAGTGAAGTCCCGCTGTGCATCTGCCACGCTTCAGACTTCAAGCATGTCTCCGGCATTTAAGTGTCGCTGCGTCCGATTAAAGTGAGTCGTCGGGTTTGCAAACACAAACTGGTAATAGAAGTGGTGAAGCAATTTATCCTTTTTCCTTAAATTAATTATCCACGATTCGAATACGTGGAATCGAAACCAAAAAAAGGAACTAAAAACAATATCCTCCAAAAAATACAAAACACAGATACGAGCGTGTATAAGCAAAACCTGAAGAAAAAAAAATTTCCCACCTTCATCCCTCATACAATAAAATCCCTGTCTCAATTCTCCGTCCTGGCCATTAGCCGCCTAACGGATCCTCCAATTCGCAATATCCCTTTTTGCATTTGCATACCCGCTATACCATTAACAGCGCATGCGCAACGTCCGACAATAAAAAACCGCAACGAGTCCTCTCATATCAATATAATATTTAAAAAAAGTCTCGTCGCGGCACCCGCAATGCGAGGTGAAACGAAAAAAAAACGATTTTCAAAATAAAAATCCAAAAAATCGTAAAAAAATCACCAAACAAAAAATATAACAAGGTAAGGCTACACGAGTATAAGTGGGTTCCCAGTTTTATCCTATCTTCCAGCGTAGTGCACTTTAGCCGTATCACTAACCGAGTGGTCCATTCCGGTAACTGGTCGTGGACCATTAATCGCCAGGAACGATATCTCGGGTAAGGTTCTCGTAAAGAGGATCTCCAGCTTCAGGAGTGGAGATCAAGAATCATGGTTATAATTGCCGTCAGCGGAACGCACTGCGGCATTCCTGGTGCGTTGAAGCTATCAGCAGGGCTGGATCGGCGACCTGGACCGTCTGGAGGATGCGCAGAGGCCAGCATCAAAAGAGAGTGATATCTCGAGATCGTAAATGGATTACCAGGTTAGAGTGGTAGTGCTGTCGCTATATCTGTATATATATAAAACAAGTATACACACACACACACACGTGAAGAATCATAAATGGCGGATCCTTGGATCTCGAGAATCTCAGCGAGTGGCTTATACCCACTGTCAGCCATTGCTGACAGATACACAGTGTTTATGAGAAGGTCCTTGTCCCTGGACAGAACAAGACAGCATTACGTGTGAACAGTACCTTAAGGTATTCAAATTCCGAGAACGTGGCAAGATTCTGAAGCGATGCTTGTGCACGAGACTTAAGTATTTTAACAATGAAAACTTTTTACGAGCTTCGTTGTGGTATTACAGAAGAAAAATATAGTGAACTGTGAACCAGGCTTTAGGTATCGTTACACAGGGTAACGCATCTTCGTACGTTTTAGATAGGATCTTGCTGAAGGATAATAACCCGAGTTTAAGGATACGACTCGTAGTGATTCAATTGGTATAATTAATTGGTAAAAGCGTCGCGACGCCATCTCCCAAGGCGTCTGTCGGTCGATGCGAGCGTCGAAAACATTTGGACGAGCGTCTACAATCCGCGACTACTGAAAAACGCCATTATCGTGTACAGATGGAATATGTGGAATCCCGCTCGACCGAGAAGGAAACGAACGGGATCGATGGAAATATGTCGCTCGAAGAAAGATTGCGGCATTATGTTTTCGCGTCACATGCAAATGACTTGGGAATCCTTAACATGGGATAATATATATATATATATATATATATATATATATTTGTTATACAACTAATTAGTAAAATTTGCAAAAATTCATTCGATTTGATAACATCAAAAAAGGTTATGTTTACTATGTTAATTATGTGGGTTCGCCAGTGCCATTTGAATTTCGCTAACGATCAACAGATGGCACCACGGTCGCGTGCCTTACGTTATGCCGCGTTTTCAATGACGTGCCATGAATTTTGAATCGACCTATAGGCGCCAGTGAGATAACCGCGAATATTACAAGCATACAAACACGTTGCGAGACAACTGTCACATTGTTGTCACGAATGTAAGACGAGGCACGTGTATCGACTGTCAATATTGGGCTATTAGGTCACGCACCTCGATTACGTTACAATGCAGGATTAGACGGACAAAGAAAAAAATTATGCGTTGTCATTAATGTATTTTGCTATGAAAAGAAAAAAATTTTTTAATTTTCAGTACGGTTTTTTGGGAAAATTTTGTAACGCGCATGCGCGAAAGGGTAGGACTGTCGGGATGAAAATATTAAAATATGAGGGGTTTCATGAGCTCCAATCGCCCAGCGGTGGACGCTGTGAACGAGGCTTTAGGAAACTTAACGCAGCGTCATGATTTCTGGAAGAAGCTTTTATTCGAGTGATAATAACGGCTGGAATCTTAATTAAAGCCTGGACGGATAATTACTGTCTATCGGGGGAATATTCATTAAAAGATCTTTCGGGCAGATCATATCCAGCTCGATATACGTAACGGAGAGAGGTCGAAGGACCAATGGGATTCTGGGTGTCTACGTCACTGCTGACGTAATAAGAAACGAAAGACATTTTTTGGTTGAATTTGAAACGAATTTTTCATGTCAACCGACACGGGGAAGATGCACGGATATTCTTTAGACACCCGGTACATCTTGTACGCATCTTGGACAGCCTTGGAACTCGCTTATGATGTTCTTATTATTAATTTGTTTTGCGCGCTGCTCGCAACACGTTGCACGGAAACCAGTTTCTTAGCATATAAGATTACCGGCCGATCCGCACGAAAAGATCCTCCTCTCTCTTTCTCTTTCTTCTTCGAGATTCACTCTTTGTCTTTGTCCTGTTGTTCTTTATTTTTTTTTCTTTTTCACTTTCTCTCTCTCTCGTCTATTCTTTTGGGTTTTTACTTTTCTTTTTGCATTTAGCTTTATATATACATAGATCTTTGGGCACTGTTAGACGAAAACACTTAGCGACACGAACTGAATTTACTTATCCGTTTTCATCTATGAAACAGGCTTTAGGTTCGGATCTGTTCTAGCCTAGCTCTGACTTGAGTTAAACGTAACTTAAGTCACCCGAAATGGCTTCGATCTTTTTGTCTTCTCTTGGTTCTAGAACGAATGGTTTGAATTTTTTGGTCAAATATTCAAAAAAGCCCGCCAGTTAATTTTTGGAAATGGCGGCTCTCGGGCGCTTTTATCGTTATGTGTTTAAACTGATAAAAATTATGTTTCGCTGTTACTCGCTTATCTTTACATGAATGTCGTTATTGGACAATTGACATTTATTCGAATGTTAGGGGATGATACAAATCTGAGATAAATAGTAAGATAAAAAGAAAGAGAAAGATGAATAAAAGCTGGTGAGTAGATAATGCACCTGTGAAGTTGGCTGTATATACATTTTTTGGGGGTATCAGGATGGTTTACAGTATAATAAATTTTTAATTTTTATCATATTTTTTATTTTTCGTTTTTTCTTGTCCCAGTTCAAGATAGCAACAATGAGATTCTTATCTTGACAGACTCCTGAATCATTCGCGATTGTTAGCCAATTCTGGAAACGATCATTATTCCGATTGTTGAAAAGTCTCGAAATGCCGTGCGGTAGCAAAAACCTTAAATGGTTTAAAGACTAAAAATTCAAGTTGTGATTCACGAGGGATGCCAAGTCTTTAGCCATTATTTATGAATTTGGTGCGCCGAAAAAGGCGAGTTCCGCGGACTCGGGCAGACCACTTAGATTTCAAATCGATCCGCAAACCGGATAAAATATTTTATTGAGAGCGCGCGCGTCTTTTAATGGTCCAGCGGTATACTCGTCCGCCATTGAGATTTGTGAAAAATAAATTTATATATATAACTCAAGTACATACTCGCCGACGATCAATTTCGATTTTTGTCTTACGTCGTCGTTCGAATTTCGTCCTTGCGTCATATCCAGATTCAAAATTCCCGCCATAAAATATCTTTCCTCTTTATTGACTCTCGTATCAAATTAAATGTCGATTCATGGTAATCTTGTCTTACAATAATCCCCAGAAGCTGCCTATATTAATGTACCGACTACCTACTGTTTAGTAGGATTAATTTCTCGAATGCACCGTAAGGCCCATAAGGCCCCGACCCTTTTTTTTCTCGATCTTTACACGTGGGTGTCGCGCGTGCCGTTATCTTTCTCGAACAACCATCAAAAAGATTTTCTATCTCGACGTGACTAAATTTCCGTTTGAAAGAAAAAAAAAAGATCGATTCGAAGAAACGATCCACAACCGATTGCCGATCTTTACCGATCTCAAAATAACCATGACTCGATCAAAATTTCGAAAGTATTTGGTAGATGCGTAAAAACGTTTGACCCTTGAATTATATATTTTATATACGTATTTCGATACCGATCTTTCCTTTTTTATGCATGAATTAAAATGCAATATACATACAAATTATGCGCGACGTTTACCGATACTTTTTTTCTCACTCGATCCTCCTTGCATATATTATTATATGGGTGTATCGTAGATTTTCGAAAAAAAAAATCGGTATGGCTAACCCGTAATCATGACTTACCAAATTCATACCATTACGAGTAGGGTATTAATGTCTAGCTTCTTTATTAGCGTGTCATTATTATTAACCACGGTGTTAATTTTGAGTCGCTTTTGTTCTTCCCTTTCTTAATTTTCGAACGGAATGAGTCGACTGATTAAAATCGATGATTAGATCGTTTCTTCGAAT
>JARPRH010000104.1:208951-223842 GCA_031763665.1 Calameuta haemorrhoidalis | reverse complement strand
AGGATACGTGTCGGCAATATTATTGTCGAAGAGATCGATAATACTGGATACGATCTATTATTGGAATTCTTGCCGATCACGTATTCCTTATCTTTTTTTTTTATTCTTTTTTTTTCATCCTCGTCGCTCTTCTGCATTCGCGATTCTCGGTATCTTCGTTCGACGTAAGATTTCACCCGTGACCTTCGCGACGATTGTTATTATTATTCACGGACATACATCGGCGCTTTATTGTTAAGAGATATCGGAAATAACACAAAGCTCTCGAGATAATGTGGCTCGTACGAATGTTTGTGTGTTCAGTATGATTGATTGCGAAGCGTGTTTGTGGTTTTTTGCCGGATTTACGTGGAAAAATATTTATCGAATGAGAGAATTAGCGCCTGGCCTCGAACAAGAGTAAGAAGAAAATAATATTGCGCACATATCCGTATCGATACTAATATTGAAATTGACCCAAGAAACTTTAATTGTAATTAGCACCAATTAAATTATCCGTAAAGAAAATAATGTTTGATTCATCAAGAAAATTTTCACCTTCGAGTTTCAATTCATTTACACGTACAATAATTAGCTCTTGATTTTTTTTTCTACACTAGTCTTGAACGCTTACGTGAATGGCGCGCGAATAAATTTCGTATCAAGGATTTTCCCAACCAATTAAAACCGCGCAATGTAAAAATAATCGAATGCCATTGGTCCGCGAGCGAAGACGTGTAACCGTGCGCGCATGCGCGCTGCGATATCAATGACGTATTGGAAGAGACGATAAATCGAAACGTTGCTTAATAAATAATAGTCGTAATCGATCAAGATTCAGATGACCAATCGTATACGTGGAATTTGCAGGGCATCGATATCTGAAAAGCAGCCAGACGTTTTATTCCTGGTTCAAAAGAAACGAGAGGAGACGCGTACAGCGCAAGAATACAAACGAGTTCGCGATGGGTTCGTAGAAATGGCGGTCGAGTAGTGCGCATGCGCCGATGCGTTCGCGCATGCGCAGTACGATACTCGAGGATTTCAGTGTCGCGCGCCAGCAGCGCCAACGATAAATAAGTAGTCGTTACGGCATTGTTGGTTATGTGTCGGAGCGTCGTTCAGGATTCACGGACGTCGGTGCCGTCGCGATGCCTAATCACGTACAAGCTGGATCGGTTCCAGTTAAAGGATTTCTTAAGCGTATACGGTATCGAGACAAAGGTACGGAGAAGATGGATGGAAAAGAAAATGAGTAATGAATGAGTAGCGATCTGACACGCTTGACCTTTCTCAAGGATTCAGGTCAAATTTTAGGGATAAGGTCAACCTCCAACACAGAATGCAATGTCCTCGAAGTCTGTGAATCTTCCACGAGGAAATCTTCTCGTAATATCTCTTACGCAAATTCACGTTACCTTCGCGGTCTCGCTTGGCGGAGCGCAAAACGACTCTTGGCCATTCACCAAGAAGCCACCAGGAATCCATTGCTTTTCGTGACGAAGATCATCAGGGAAATGATAATCCTGGTGAACGATTGTCTGATGATCTTTGATACTTAAATATTTGAGTTGGCCATTTAGTGTATAGAAATTTTTTTTGCATGATCTAGTAATTTTTTCTACATTTCTTCGCGCTTGAAATTCCCTAGATTTATTTTAAAAATTAAAAATTCCCTATCTTATCGATCACAATGCAAAATCATTAGTCTTTCTTTAATGACACTCGGTTTTCAATTATTGATGACCAGTGAGAAAAAGGAGAATGAAGAAAGGGCGCTAGGCGTCGTTGTTCGAAGGCAGGATAAGACGCCCACCGACGCGCCGTCGTTACCGGTTAGGTTAGATAATCCCATCAGGGAATCCCTAGTCGGACCATAATGCATCGCGTGGGTAGTCGAAGTGCGAAATCACGTTAGCTTGAATGACTGAATGATTAAGTGAAAGAATCAGGAGTGTCAATAATGAATTAATGTCATTTGAAGCAACGTGAACGATTCAAGATGGCGAAGAGAGTATACAAAAATTTCTCACTAACCTCTAACCCCATTAATTATCAATTAAATGTTACCAGACAATGACGCATCCCAGCATCCCGTCTTCGCTATCCTTCTACGAATCTCAATCAAATCTATATGCGCACAGACATCGTTCATCCGATCGGGACCAGCCCGACCCGACCTGACCCTGACCTGGACCAACAAGCTTCCAAATCGAGAACCACCACCTGCTCGGTCCCAAGCGTGGGATGCTGCCTGGACCAGGTATACATAAAGATTTAATAAAGAAGAAAAGAAGAACCCTGAGAATGAACACGGGTTAACCAAGCCGTTGACGCACCGTGAACGTTCTAACAACCCCATAAAATAAAACCGCGATCGAATCATTAATTATCATCAATTACCACACATGGTACCAACCCAAAAAAATTTTTTTTTAATTCCTTCACACCCCCTCAAAAAATTCAAACATATATATACGATACCGGAAACAAGGAAGTGTCAGCAGGCATCTGCTCCTTCCTCTTTTTTTTGGACCCACCCCGTCATCTTGCATTTTTTAAAAATTCCCCCCAGTTCATCTGCACGTGAAGTGCGGCAGAAATAAATTTTCGTAAAACACTGACTGAAGCGACGGGAGACACGAGGCCATCCGGAGCCGCAGCTGCCGGGTCCTGGGGAGCATGTGAAAAGAAACGAGAAGATCAAATCCTTATAACAGGACGTGCTCTCCTGCGGGAAGGCTCTACTTCCGGGTTGCGTCTCTGCATTCGAATACATACGCAGTATAGCTATAGCGCTTACGTTAATAATACAGGATGGCTGCTCTGGTGTGGGTCCTGCCCTTGGGTCTGTGTGTCTGCGCGAGGAAACCCAAAGCACCTGGTGGCACTTCTTCTGGAGATGGGAACTAATTTCGAAGACACCCCCACAAGACCAGATGATCTTCTATGGCGAAGGAACCATGAGCAACCTGCCGTAACAGACATGGCCACCGTAACCATAACCACCGGCGGCATTCATCGACCAGCTGGAGATTTCGTATATTTTTACGAGGCCGGTATTTGTGGATTTAGGCCGTTTTATGGAAAGATGTTGAAACTGAGAGGGTCACGTGAATTTCATGGAGACTTTGCCGGTCCGTGGGAAATAAAAGGAGGGTGATTTTATTTATTTGTGAATTTTTTTTAGGTAACGTAATATTTAATTTTTTTTTAAGTCAATGATTATTATTATTGTTAATTCAATTAATTGACGGATGATCGTTTGAATTAAAATGCATTTTATTAATTGTCTTATCAATTGCTCGAGGTCCGTAAGCGGAAATTATTAAGCATGACTTCCTAGTAGGCGCGCTGTGATAATGATGCTGTGTGGTACCTAATCATCATGAATTTAATCATTTTCCTTTTCAAGAGACTGACAGTCCAGGAACGTGTCAATCATTATCAATGACACATACGTGTAACCAGGAATTGTTAATTGGATAATAAATTAGGTTATGTGTCACGAATTAATGTCGTACGAATTGAAGTGGGTGGCTGGAGTCAATGTATGTGGTAATAATAACAATAGTGTTCCTGTAACGGTAGGAATATGTAAGTGGGACCCCGTGAGTCCCACTTGGTATCAAAGGAAGCGACGGGCCCCAATTTGTTCAGGACAGCCTGTCCCAATATTTGCAAAATCAGAGGCACCCTTGATTTTTCGGAAAAAAAGGCCCGTAACGTTTGAAGAACCGTACTTGACTGGAGTAGTGGCTTTTATAATGGGGGAAAGAAAAAATACAAAAATAAGTCCCACTAAGAGACAAGCACTTGAGAGCACGAGCAGGGACTATAGGGCCCAATTTGTGTTCACGAGTGACCCAAAATCATACGATATGGTTTAAGCGATTTTTTCTAGAAAATGTCGAACTAATTTTTTTTGACAAAAATCAGGCCCAATTTTTTCTAACGTGTCTTTCGGTCATCTTCGAAACATCCTGTTCAGATAAAACTGCGCGTAATACGAGACTTCAATCTGCGGGATAGTTGTTACTCTAATAAAACTAAGGCCCAAATTAGTTCAGGCTTTGTTTTACTATTTATCAGGGTGCAACCGCCCTTATACGAAAAACAAAAATCTACCAGCATCTTGAGTTCTTGTTTCTCTTGGCCGTACAAGATTACTGTACCGGTTTCTTTGATAGGTAGGTAGTTCAGGCATGCCAACCTAACCCAACCTAAGAGCAAAATGTTCTTATACAGGCATTAAAAAAAGTCCGAATTACTCTCGTGCAGACTATATGAATGAAAAGTGCGAGTGATAATGGCCATTTTGTTAATTTGACATTTTTTGTAAATTTTTTTTACTAAACATGAAAAATGTGTCAATGCTTACAAAAAATAACATTTACCTTACGAATGAGAGACCAGTAACACGAAATAAAAAAATTCCAAAAAAGTTTTTGTACTCTCACTTAACGTATCTCTTGTTTTTGAATTCGTGAAAAAAATCGCATCGCCACTGATTTCGCGGAATGTCAATCTGAGATTTGTGTGACAAGCAAAACCTAATGATCAAGCATCGCTGACACAACTGTCATCCTAGATTATAAGAATAATTTGCATAAAAATAGCAGCTGACATCATACACGATGTTCGTCTAATGGCCGATCCACACGTAGCGACGATGTTTACCCATGTCGCTGCATCATTCGTGAGGCATGAGGAATGGCGCTATGTCGTCATTAATTGAAACTGGAATTTCTGGATCCAATGATAATAACGTATTGTCATATCGAGAACAATGACAGCAGTGTGTCCATGAATCACGGTAAAGATTGTCTTACGTACATTCAGTCCCCGTGCAGGTCCCAACTGAGTACATACAGACCCAAAGAATATCAGAACGGATTTTCGATTTTCAAAATAATTTTTTTTTCTAACTACATAAGACTGGTTCAAAATATAACAATGAGAACATGTCACTAGACATATGAAGTCACCGTGTAGATCATTGCGAATGGTAGAAATGAATGATCGAAAACTGAAAAAAATTACGTGAGGATGCGCGAGCTGAAAAAGATCATTTTGGCATCGAAGCAACGAGCCTGGGTCCTCGGTATTCAGAAAAAAGGCCCCGTTGACTTGAAGTGGTCCGCGTGTACCTCGTACTATGAAAAGGGCCCTATAGGGCCCATCCGTCAGTCCATTGTCCAGACGATACACAATAGGGACCCCCTTCTCGATACAGCCGAGATTGCATTGACCGACGAGGCACCGTACGCGCCTGTCCTCTGGAATTTAGCGTCTTTTGAGTAAAAAGTGAAAAAAAAATTAAAAGGAAAATGGTCGCTCTGTAACTAGGCGTCATGCGGTATCGCTTTCGGGCCCCCACTTCCATGGGTCCCAAAAAAAAGAAAAAAACTCCTTTGTCTTGGGCTCGGCATATCTCGGATCGGTGTGTTAGGGACATCAGCAGACTAAAGAGTTTAACCGTACGATGCCCGAAGAAAGCCGAAGAGTCCCGACAAGGCCCAAAATTTCGGACGCTCCCAAGACGTGACATGCGCCTATGTCATTCGAAGGAGAAAGAAAAACTGTATAAATTAGGAGCACGTTACGAGAAGACACTCAGAATTTTTTTAATCTAGCGGGTGGGCCCCTTGCGTTATTGGATACGGTTTTTTTTTTACAAGAGGGGAGAGGCGGTCCATAATGGAGCACGGATTGATTTATATTCTCCGGCAAGACTGATGTGTGACTTTCGACATCTGTTCGCGTTATCCCGATAGCCCGAGTAGGTACACACGCGTACCAATATGCAAAATTTACTTTTTCGCCAGTTTCATCATTTTTTTATTTCTGTACCCTCGAGGTCCGGGCCCCGAAGACTCTTTATCGCGCAGAACACCCTAAGAGCAGCGCCAGACACCGTGAACATGCAAAAAACACCGTATTTGGCGACATGTGCATCAGCAGACAAAAACAAGTGCATCGACCAGCACATGGCGTTGCCCAGAAATAAAAAAAAAACCACCATAACTCGCAAAAGCTCATGTCGTCCACGCGTGTGGTTATTATTGCGAAGCCAGGAGGGTTTAGAATAAAAAATTTTGATAAGCCACCGCGCAAACCACGAAAAAAAAAAAAAAAACAATTCGACCACGTGAAAAGATCCAGACGTTTAGCGCGACCCCCCTGACCCCTGTCGCCGCCGAAAAAAAGTCTCATAAAATCTCAACTTAGCCATATCATATATGGCGTCGATTTCACAAAATTATTATTTATCATATCCGTATCGCAATACAATATATGGCTTAATCCCCCCTTCCCCTCCCACCTCCCCCCCCTCTCAGTCTCTCTAATCAGTAACAACAAGGTCTGAAATCGCACAACGCGACAATACTCAGTGCGATATCGTATTTCGCCCGGGTTGGTCTTCGCCAAGTATTCCTTAAGCCACGCCACGGTGTCCTCTTTGTCGCTGGTTCTATCTATCTCGTGGGGTTCCCACACGAGAGACCGAGAGCCTACCAGCAGCGTGTAAGGTTATATCCGCGCGTCTTGCATCACATATGCACACAGGGTATAGACGCGTGCACGCATGCGTGCATAGAGGAGGCGAACATTATATCTTGGCAGGTCCACGTCGTCGCTTCGCATTCTGCACGGGTGGCCATTGCTCGTGTTGAAAGACAAGAGTATCAACGGCTACGTGGATACGGGACTTAAGGGGAGGGTCCGAGGATCGAGGGACTGAGAGACGCATGAAAAATCGGCATTCGAAACCGACTGCGTGCGATTGAAAAAAGAAAAATATGTACACCGGGTATAAGCGTCTAGGAAGATGGGAACGTTAAAGAAGAGACCAGATGGTTCGGTACTTTAGTGCAAGGAATACGATGCGCGTGTGGGATACACACATGACTATTATGTGAAATATGTTACAAGCCATTCGGTTTTTAAGATAGGCCATATGCCTGGTAATAATGATGATGATGATGATAATAATAATAAAACGTCAAAGAATACAGAGAAGCGCCTTAACCTAGTCCCGATGAAAAATCAGTGGCATTGTGACGCAGGTACGCCGGTGCGCATGCGCGACGGAGCCAGGGTAAGGTCCACGCGAGGTACCACATGTTGAATGATGAGAACAGGTAAGGTAGAGGTTGGATTCAGGTTGTGCTGGGTCGACGTAGCATAAGGCCCAGATTTAAAGAGAGAATGGTTTGGGTTACCTGAGGGGGGGGCCCGCAGTGTCGTCCTCCTCCCCCGCGGTCTCTATTGTTACGTAGCTACCAGGATGAGGTTGCTGGACGTAAAGGACCTGCGTCTGTTTATAGGTGGGCACTGAACTTGAGATAGAAGGAAAGGCAAGGATGAAGTAAAAGGACGCCGGGGGCGTCGGACGTCGTTTTCAAGCGCACGTTGCAATGCACGGGACATGGTCGTGTACGGGTCTTGGATTGCGCATGCGCGGTAACGGTTAAGTACGGTACCCAAGACGCGCGCATTGGTATTTGAATATTTGAAATTAGGCTCGGCCCAGGCCTAGCCCTATTTCTAATGCTGGTGATTTCTAGGTTCGTAATTGCGGATGACGTATCCGTTCGTTCCAGACCGAGAGATGGATACTCGAGTTCACTTGTTCGTCCAGTCTTGAAGCTCTGTGGACGTTCACCTCTCGAGAGGACACTGGTTCGCGAGCGAGTCCCGGTTTGGATGCGTCGACGCCATTCTCCAGAGACGTATCTGGCCTGTTTTCTTTCGCGACCGGTTGCCTCTTTTGGTCAGGTTATCCATTTTGCGATACCGTCATGGCGGCAAGTGCAAAATGGATGGGGATATATAGATGTGAGTTTCAGTACGGTAGTACCAGGCTTGATGCTGATGAATCTTGTGGGACTGTCGTGGACTCCTGAGTCTCATTGTTCCGGATGGACATGAGTTCACGTAATGTTCACCTTGAGGCTGTTAGGATCGATGTGCTGAACTTTGTTCCTCGTTGTTCTGGGGATTCCTCGGCGAGAATAAAGGACTTTTTAGTTACGAGTTCAACGGTTCTAGTTGAGCATGAAAGATCAGACTGTGTCTAGACTTTTGTGCTCGGCAAAGTCCTGGTTTTCTGGCTCGACTAGAGTTCTTAGACCCGATACTACATTTTGTTCTAATCCGTATTGCAGGTTCGTGATCTTGTCCTGGTCCAGAGGAACAAAGTTGCAAGTTCAGTCGTTATCGTAGAAAAAGAGTTAATGATTTTTTATCTTTTTTTTTTGAAAAGAGCATCAAGGAGCCGTGACCCGGTTTCGAGAAGATTTATGCTTTTTTCTCAGAATCTCTCGAGATAAATAATATCAATTAGACGAAGTCTCGTGTGGAGCAAATGAAAAAGAAAAAGAGAATCGCATCCATCCAAGAGAAGGAGCAAAGCTCGGGAGTCTGTCGTTCCGACTAAGGTGAACCTGAGACACTCCAAGGTGCCTTCTTCTCTTGGCTATACGGCAGACTAGCAGAGACAAGAGAGGGAGCGAGAAGGAGAGACAACGGACCAAGAGAAAACCAAGAGAGGAACCTGCCCGAGGTCTCGTAGCGTGCAATCTTCGCTCATTGAAGACGCGCTGGGAAACTGCACGGTTATTATGCCTGAATGGTATAGAGGACGTAAAGAGGCGGAGACGCTGGCCGAGGAAGAGAACGAGGAGTGTAAGGAATGCCGAAGGTAGCGCTAAAGAGAAGGACAGAAGGAATCCGTCCAGTATGAAGTACGAGGTGGAAGGAAGTTGAGCGGAGTCAAGTATAGCTACGAGAGTGGCTGTGTTTTTATTATATCCAGTAAACCGCAACACGCAACCGTTGCGGAGAGAATATTTTTTTTTACGCGTATGAATAATTTTTTTCTATTCTATTTCTTTTTTCAATCAATTCTCACCCTGGGACAATTATTATTTTATTAATATCCTTATTGTTCTATATGGGACACGAGTCCATCACTCGTTTGATCAAAGTAGTAACCCACTGGAGTATAGACACACGTATTGCCTGTACTGTTAGGCTAAATTATATTATAATTATTATTGCCCATTGTTGTTATTTTATTATTTTACAAATATAAATTCTCTACGGTGTAAGTTATCTTTTTTTTTCTGTGGAATAATATCGAGCTCTATCTCTCGTTTGATCAAAGTAGTGATCATTCGAGAGCACGTATATGTAACTTTTCTTTTATCTTTTTTCATTTATTATCTCAGCTTATTATTATTATTTTATCCAATCATCCCTCCCTACGATCGACAATGCTACTCTTATTCTTACATGGCAGAGAGCAGTCTTCATTTCTTGATTACTCATTTGACCAAAGTAGCGACCATTCAAGAGTACGAGACTCGTACGAGGCATCGTACGAGCGTCGCACAAAACGTCCAGATAAGTACCAGCAAGTATGCGCTGCCTTTACAAATGGCGTCTCTGGAATGTTACACAAGAGACACCTTAGCTGATAAGAGCATCCAAGAGAGCGTACCGGGGATAGAAATATTATCCGAAAGATTGAGTGGAGTAAAGATAAGGAGAAATAAGAAGAAGAGGATGACGGTAAAGAAAAATAATAATTTTCAAAAATTACTCAAAAATAAGAACAAAAGGACCGATAGCAATAACGGAGATTAATAAAAAAAATTAAAGAAAATTTTTTTTTTAAATTCCACATTTCAATCCATCGAATGACGCTTATTGTGTCATCCATTTTTTACCGATTTTCCGATTCGTCCTCGCGGCTCTGAATACCGACAGACCGCAAGAACGTCATCAGAGCATTGAATTCCGGGCCAATACGAGCGCCCCCGTCATCAACCTCAATTAAACTCCACCGTCTCGCACTTATGCTCACTTCGCACCCGAGTCCAGGCACTTGTACATATGTGATACACTTATGGCGTTAAGTCACACACTGTATTATTGCTAGAGCCAAGATACAAGAAGAAGGTTGGCTGTTCGTGTAAATGCACGGTTGAAAGGAGTCACTGTTTGACAGTCAAACTAGCGGAGCGTCTGCGCATGCGCGTCAGAGAGAGAGAGGAAACGGCGGGAAAATTTGAATTTGATTTTTTTCTTCAATAAAGACGGACATGCAATCGATACGATTAAGGTCCGTGTTATCGCTACGTGTTACGTTGCCAAGTGATTATCAGCGTCGCCGTGCGTTCACCAAGACGGGTCCCGTATCGGAAGCTGTGATCGTGGACCTTGCGCCGGAGTGACAGAGTGCTATTGACCCTTTCAAAGACGGCGGACAGGAAGGCAAAGGTAAGGAGCGTGCATGACTGTAGAAAGGTAATGGAGGATTAGATGAAATTAAAGGGTTATTGTGTATATAGGTATATAAGGTCTTAAGGAGGAGAGTTCAATAGTCGTCATTGAAGACGATCCAAGATTGAGGTCCACGTGGCACAGGCTCTTTCAAATTGAACGGGCATTGACAATTCGGCTGAGCCAGGGGCTTTGAACCTTACCGAAGGAAGTGGGATCGCGTGCCTGGTTTCCGGTCGATCTTAGAAACAGGAGCGGATATCGTTGCGCACGTTAAATTAATGCAGGTAGATACATAAGCGAGTGTAAAAAAAGATTTTATTACGTCCAGGCACTTAATGCGCATGCGCGACCGTGTATGATTTTAATGTGTGTATAATTTTTTTATGACCTTTTTTAAATTTTAATTCGTCTTTTCACTCGTAGTCTTGGGTCAGCCGGGAGAGTGTGAATTGGTGGGATGATAGATCTGGTGGAATCTTTGGATTCTCGGTGGGTCAAGGGGTCAAGTAATTTCGCTGCGGATTAAGATAAATTTTCGATTTTTATTAAGCCGCGACGACGTATCCATGAAACTACAGCGGGAACGGGAGCGATTCTGGAATTTGAGTCTAGCCGTGAGGTCGATCTGGTTTCACCTCTTGGTTCTTATGTCGAGGTACGCCATAGAAACCTTGGAAAGCCATGAGCGTGGATAATTGGAGAAAAACAGGCGCAACGGCGCCATTGTCGCATGCGATGGACGTCGCGCTTAGACATTGCCTTAAGGTTTTTTTTTTATCGCGGTACGCGGAGCACTGAGGATTCTCGTGTAGGATATTCAATTCCCGATTAATGTATGTATGAGTCCCAAAATATATTTCGTGTATAAAGTATCGGGTAAGGGAAGATTGAATTTTGAAAATTTTGAATAATAATAATAAAAAGAATCAAATTCACTATTTTTCTTTGCCTTCTTGTACAGGTCGATTAATTCAGATTTTTTATAGTGATAATTTTCATTATGAAAAATTCATTATGAAATTTTTTTTTCCAACCAGGATCTGGTTCGATCGATCGAGATCGATCGTATCGATGAGGTTAGACAAGTGGAAGATCAAAACCGCAGACTCTCCTTGGACAGCGAAATAAAGCTGCATTCTTTCCATGCGATCATGCATCCAGCATCCCTAGGGAGTTGCAACGTATCATTTAAGGCGAATCGACATTTTTCACATGTGATATTCAGGACGTTCATAGATCATTCAAAGATGCATCTAGATACGAGTGGATCAATCGCTCGAGTAACTTGACGTTAATAATATTTTTGAAATTATTAAGGATCTTAAAAAAAAATTAGATCAAGAAGCCAATCTGTTGATTAAGAGAGATCCATAAGATGCGACAGGAAATTCAAAGTATTTACAGGAAGTAAGAGATACATATGTCCTTTTGTAAAAGGAAGCCTGCTTCCTCTTGAAAAACTAGATCACGATTAAAAAAAAAATTTAAAAAAACGACATATTACTCGATCTCGAATCTAATTAAAGAAGAAACGGAAACGGATGCTCCATAAATCGGATCCATTAGATGTCACGATTCTGATGCCGATCATAATTTTTTTTAATAGGTTCAATCAAACCTATAACTTCGATAAAGGTATAATAAAAGGATAAAAAAAATGGGACTACCCATAAGTGTAGAGAGCGATAGGTCCCAAATTTGAAATTAAAAAAAAAAGAGGAGAAAGTACAGTAGGAAATACGTCAAAGTCAATCCTAACATCCTGAGGGAGTTCCTGGGACTCGTTACTCTGCAGGCCCCAAATATTCCTAGGGTAAAAGTTCGGGCCCAAAGTTAGTCCCCGTGAATGGGACTCTAGGATCCACCCCCATTAAAACCCTCACAGTGGGGTGTCCTTTTACACGAAAGGCAAACGAACTGGATTCTCTCAAGAATTCCCATAGCGACGTTGCCAGATCTTCCAGAAGGTGCCCCGAGAAATTGGGACTCATAAGTCCCAAAATGGTCATGGGTATCCTTGCACTGAGAATCTCCCCAGGATAACGGATTTCGGCATCGCCAAGTAATCCAAGTAAATTCGAGCTTGAAAACTGCGAAGTTTTCATGAAAATCATTTAAATACACTAAACAATCGTCAAATCGAATTTTCCATCAGCAATTAAAAATTACGTAAATCGACTGTGCTTTAAGATGAGAAAAAAAAATTCCATACATTTACGTATATTAATGACAATAGACTTTTTATAAGGCTTAGATTCGGCTGGTGTATCATTTCATTAGGCTATTAAATAATTAAACCCACCATTCCTACAGGCTCGTGTGTAACAGCTGTGAATACGTTCATTGTGACTGAGCGAGAATGTCACACACGATAAGGTACATACGTGATATATATGTATACAGTCTTGTTCAAAATTAATTTACCAACTGCAGGCATAAATTTGATTTTGACAACAAAGCCAATTTCATTAGCTGTCAACATCCTAAGTACGCACGTGTGTTAACACGTGTTATCGCTGTCACTTGCGAATTCGTCATAAGTTATTGTCATGAGATTTGGATAAAATATTTTCAATTTCAAAATTTTTTTTTTACTACAATTAATATGCAATGGCTGACTTTCCCACGACGACAACGATAACGAGTGTCTCAAAGTTACTGATCTTGGGGTCAAGACCACTTGAACTGATCCCGATTACGAGAATCGACCCTGAGCGTCTATGACGCATCATTGCGAATCATCATGCGCCAATCATTTATTCGCACAAACGATCTAATGAACGAGCGAAGGTACCGACGGTCAATGAGTTTCAAATATTTCGTGGTCTCGTTAGACGCCATTTGTTTTTTACCATCCACTTCCGACAACCTTTCAAAATAAAATCATCATCCTGAATTCGTCGTCTCGTGGATGAATGACTTTCCCACGGGAACTGATAATTTTTTTTTTTCTAGATCACTCGGCCCGCCCTGATTTTTTTTTCTCGCACGGTTCCGATCCTCCTTGCATAATTTCTAATAAATTATACATACCCGTATACAGTTACGTTACGTTTCATGGAAACACACCAATACCTGACAGACATGACGAATTACTTAAACACAATTGACATGAAAATTTATGGTTAAAATCTCAAGTTCCTCCAAGATTTGTACTCCAAATAAATTTCCTCAAACGTTCTTGGTCCACTGAGCAAAAGTTACGTCGAACGGACTCTACCTCGATAGTAATTGAGCCATCTTGCATTATACCAACCTATAGGAAAATACTCGAGCCGTACAAAACTGCTTCACGACCTCATCCACGGCCGATAAAAAAATTCAAATTTTCCCGCCATAAAATACATCGAGCATTCATTTTCTCAAGTGTCAACCAGCCACTAAAACTGTCCCCTTAAAAGGCACTAACCTCCAAACCCAAAAAGTAAAAAAAAAAAAATATAATCTCGTGCACTGACCCCAAATTCAAAAAACTTAAAAATAATAATAATATCACCAAAAAAAACATTTTTTCCAAATTCCCAAACTTTCCACCCAAAATATACAAATAATTGTCACCGTCCCAGCTAACAATAAAGCTTCCCATTTAGTACGATACTTCCTAGGCGAATATCAAGAGACATCGAACAAAGTTTAACACGTCCTGGACTTGTACCCCAACGTTATGGACTACGATTCGTTCTTACTTTATGCTTGGCTGACTGCCGTTCCTCTATGTCTTTCCTCCGTGGAGTAAGTCGACAAAAGAGGTCTGCGTTACCTCACGAACGCCAAGAAACGCCTTCTAGACTTCCCATGATGCATTGGTATAGGAATACATATATATATATATATATATATATACAGAGAAAAGGTAGAAGTCAGCAAGCGATACAGCGACACAGCAAAGTATCCGTGGAATCGTGAAGCCATGCGGCAGTTGCGCAGAGCGTCCATTTTCAGGATAGAAAATTTTTTTCACGCGATATAATGGATTCCTCGGAGATAAATGATCGCTGACGAGTGGGTGAGAAAAAGAGAGAAGCGCAGAGAAAAAGAAAAACGAGACGAAGATAAATCACGAAGAAACAGGAGCGGGTCTCTCGACGGTGTCGACGTCCGTCGATTCCGGCGACAAAAACCTATTGGCGATTCTAGCGGTGTGTACGGGACATAAGAACGAAGCTTCGTTGTTTGTGCAAGAGCAGGTTAGTTGCTTAAGCGAGAACGAGACGGGGTGGGTGGGTGGGTGGGAGTTTGTGCCAAAAAAAAAAAAGTATTCCAATTTTGGTTACTCTAAAGAAATTCACGTACCGTTACGCAAGATAAGTCGGTGAGGTTGGTACACCTGCATTTTTTTTTTTTTTTTTCAAATTCATTCCCACTTCCTGGTTTTTTTTGATACTTGCTCACTTCACTGTATATACGACTTGTGATTCTTGTCTCACCTAACTGATCGTTATCACTGAAAACAACCAGAGTTCCCGCGGAGTGCGTTTAGCATTGGCCTGAATTTCTTACGCGAGCTCTGGGTGAGCGTATCTTATTAAGCCCTAATTAACCGTTTAACAAGATATATTTAACCCATGGTGTGCGTACGAGCGTTGCGACGTAATGCGTAACGGTGACGGCTAGTG
>JARPRH010000104.1:192856-208851 GCA_031763665.1 Calameuta haemorrhoidalis | reverse complement strand
ACCGTTTAACAAGATATATTTAACCCATGGTGTGCGTACGAGCGTTGCGACGTAATGCGTAACGGTGACGGCTAGTGTGGCTTTCTTGACGAAGATAAATAAACTAAATCGTTGTGTTATCGATATACGTTATATTGGCGGACTGTTGCGAAAGTCACGGGACCGTGTTGAAAATTTTTTGGAAAAACAAATTAATTGTTTTACGTCGAATTGTTTATGTATGCTCATGTGTGTGTGTGTGTGTGTGTGTGTGTGTGTATATGTATTGGCTGGATATTACTTTTATTTTGATTTCGTCATCGGATATGTCATTGTTATTATCTGGTTTCATGATAAACGATTATCTGGAAACGATAAGTTTTATTGCTCAGGTTGGCAAGTCTGTGCAATTTTTAAAAGAACGATATCACGCGCGATTAAGTGATAACGCGTAACGGGATTAAGATGACAGACGCGAAATTCTTTGTTTCTTTTCTTTTTTTTTCTTATCATACGCCGAACTGTGTTATTTCGATATGGCACGTAGATCGTCTTTGTTTTTAAATTCGAAATAATTGTACGAGAAATAAATAGCGGATCAATTTTATTTTAGAGCTGCTTCACGCGTGACGTGTATCTGTTAGTCGTAGATCGGAGCAAGTACGATTTTGAAGGTTATTTTGATCTTTGAAATATCGTAGAGGCTATGGGTGGATTTAATTAATTTTCAAAAATGTCAAATAAATGACTCACCTCTCTCCTCGATGACGTCGGAGGCTGCGAACCAGGCCAGAGCCAAGATAAAAGTCCCGACGATCCTCATCCTCGCCATTCTGATCCTCATCCTCATCCTGAATCCTTGTTTGATCGTTGATCACAATAACTGCATATTCACAATTGTACACAACCACGCGCACTTTGAAAAAAAAAACTAATCTGAGCACTGTGTATACTATAGAATATATATATGTATCGGCACTGTCGCGAAACTCGTGATGAAAACCACCTGTAGGCCTCGTAGTCGCGAGTCGTCAATTGAAACTCGTCGTCCCCGGCACCTTGTTTAATCTAATAAATTATTATCGCACAAACTTCCTCCTCGCGAGCACAGAGAAACGTTCCCGAAACGAAAGCTCGAAAAAAAACGTGGTAAAAATAAAGGAAAGTATCACTCGCGATTTTCGTTTAAAAGGCACGAGGATGATCCTCGGTCAGAATGCGTAAAATATATTCCAAACCGTCATAATTTCGCGCGCGATCGAATTACGAAAGTTAGCGATACGAATATTACTGATAACACTGTAAGAACCACTGATAAACACGTAATTAACGTGTATACAAATAAATCCACGTATATACCCTTGTTTTATTATCGCGCACTAAGGAAGGCCACTTTGGCGTCTCTCGCGGACAACCTTACTCCCACGCTGGCCAAGTCAAGAATACGCGCGCCCTGTCAAAGCGTCGAGTCTAGTTGAGTTTCGTCCGGTGTGCGCCAGGTGGCGCCAGCCTCGAGGGCGCCCCTAGCGGAGAAAATCCGTAACGACGTGGCGGAGATACAGCAGTGACAGGGACGACGGTTAAGTAAGAAGAAGGAAAAAAAGAAAAAAGAAGAAAAGTGAACGGAGTGACAGTACGTACACGGTGAATTGAACGTGTATGTGTACGAGGCTTAAGCGTGACTGTCGCTGTAAAGACGTATGTATGAAGGAAGCTGCGAAGACTCCTTGCCGATCTTTACACGCCCGAGCTTACCCGAAGTGTCACGAGGATGAACGAGGTATGCTTGCTCCTTGCCTTTCCTTTTTGTCAATTTAACTCCAATGAGAATAGAGGGAAACCATTGCGGGTCGATGGTTTACGGTGCTTTCTTGGACTCTTTTTATCTGTATTCTGGTGTCTGTATGGCAAGTCGATGCGAACAAGTTTGATACTCGAGTTTCTGATGCGTATTCCCTGCGTAAGAAACCAGTTCGTTTTGTCGGTTGAAAAAATTCTCAGACTCCAGGCAGAACGGACTGGTTTTACTCGCCGTTGAAGACTAGGAGCGCCTTCAGTCTTGAGTATGCAGCTTGTACTTGTTTTCTTTTTTTTTTTTTTTCAAGAATTTTATTCAGCTATACCTACACGCGTGTACTGCAGGTACGTACAAGTATGCAAATATCAGCGAGACGCCATCTTGCTCTAATATTTTTTTTAGTACGCGTAAGATCCTGATAAACAGTGTGTAGAGTCCCATTAAGATGGACGGTTTCCTGTTCACGATTATATCGGTTACGTCTTAATAGCTTTGAGCGAAAGAAAAAAATAAAAGAACAAGGTCGATACAAGCGGGACAATCGTATTCTTGGAAATTCAAATTGAGCGGGAATTTTGAAAGTCATCAAACGCCTCATGCGAATATTAGTTTACGAGGCGTCCGCAAGGAGGCGCCAGTGGTCTTACCCAAGTACTGCCTGTACTGCCAACACTCGGCAGTGTCGCTTCCCTTATTTTACTTATTTTTGTCTTCTTTCTTTTTTTCATTTACCCCACTGGGTCACCGTTCGCATCTTATGCGGTTCCCACAGGGCGTCCAGGATCTGCAGCCGGCGTTCCACTGTAGTTTTTACATACTAAAAACCAAATGTCTGTTTACCACCGGGTTCGTACCAGACAAGATGGTCGTCGGGGGGTCTGGCAGGGCCCGGGATGAGCCTTATGCTACTTGGAGGATGCTGAGGAAGAGATGAGGATCAAAAGGAAATTAACGTTCCTGAACGACGAGTATAAATGTTTCGTGAGTTTTGATGCGTTCTGGAAAATATATTCTAGCAGTGTTACCAACGTTTTACGTCACGCAATACGTATTTCGAGTATGTAGCATGTAGGTACAGCATACCGGATACAGGAACGACGTTAACGAATTATTATTATTGTTATCGTTATTATTATCATTATCATTATTTGTTTTGCGTGGTGTGTGTACGTGTATATCTGTGTGATACTGATCCATCGATTTACTTTTCATCTCGGTACGTTTACTTGCCTTTCTTTTTTCTTTTTTTCTTTCCACCTCTCATTTATTATAAATAACAAGATGTATATTTCGTGTGCACGTGTCGTTATTAACTTATAATAGTCAAGCTCCATCTACGTTACGTCACTTAATTAATTAATATGATCGGCATTTATTTTTCTATAGTCTATTTTCTGGTGTGTCCTCTTTATTATTTTCGTCCTGTAATTTTATTATTATTATCGATGATATTCATCGTTACTATTCTGGATTTTTTCTCTTTCTCTTTATTTTCTTTTTTTTTATCTTTGCGTCTCAACGAATTTTCGGACGCTTTCGGTACACGGGAATCTTCCGCATCTCACTGACAGAGACCGGAAATTCTTTGGGAGCGATACTAGCGCCGCCACATGAGAACTAGCTGAACGGGTGTCGTGCTTCCGGATGATGATGTATAAAATGAAAAAAAAAAAGAGTCTCACGCAAATATGTCCGTCAGCGGTGCATTTTGTATAATCAGCGTCGACGTCCTCGTCTCTGCGCATGCGCGGACCTTATAAGCTACTACGCTAGCGCTCATCGTTAATGACTAATATTTATTTATCTTGATTCAAACGTTTGATTTTTTTTTTCATTTCCATCCCGTTTTTCATTCCCCTTATCTCATTTCCTTTGCAACGTGCGATATCCTAATATTAAAAGTTTTACTTATTTTCCGCCATTTTGCTTAATATCCTTGTTGAGCCATCATGCGTTATTCTGGCTTTCACCAATAATGCACGGGTATCACAAATTGACTGATTACCCGACTGAGTCGTATGTTTTATTGTTCGATTTTTGTATCGGGTTTTTTTTTCAAAATACCTATCAACCCTGTGTACGCGTTTTCTCTGGGATGATTTAAAAAAGTTTGTCGTTTCTTTCGTCAGTCTGACGTCACGGTCGAACCACGTGGTCGGGAAGTCAGTCAATATCGAGTCGTGAGTCACGTGAAAAATTGGTTAAGGCGCGACAAAATGAAAAAAAAAGTCGACATTAAGGACGCTTATAAAACTAAAGGCGGTCACAACTTTTAAGCTACGTACATTATGTAGCAGGCACGTCTTATCATATCACGCTATAGGCATCGAAACGTCATAACGATATCCTAATGAAATCAATTTTCATTATTATTATCTATCTAACAACACCTTCGGATTCTATGGTCGTATCGTAATAATATGGAATAAATTTACCAGCGGTGCTCGAGCATATTGCGAACCACTTGCGTGTTCTTTCAATTCTTCGTGTTTTTTTTTTTGGAAACACTACGACTGTACGTAATTACGGTGCGCGTACATTGAAGCAATAACAAACGTACACGTGTTACCTAATTTTTTTAAAAACCGGAACAAAAATTTCCGCGTACCAGTCGGCGTCTGTCGTGAAGCAAAAAAAAGGAAAATTTTGTATTTTTTTTTACATTTTCTCTTATACTACTTTTTCCCTCTCCTTTCACCTCGTATTCTCACACGTCCCACCTCGAAGATTCCCTCCATTTTTTTTTCTAAGAAAATCATTTTTTTTGTAAATTTCCATTTCAGGGCCGTGCTACGCAAGGGTGCCCTGAGGTATGTAGGAAGAAAATGATAAATAAATGTACAGCCGATATACGTACAATGGTGATAATAATAATTAAGAACAGCAACAATAATAATAATACTTGTGACAATACATGTGAGAAAAACGAATAAATGTACAAGTAAATGAATAAACTGATATGAGCTAGTGAATTGTGTCGTTGTTTCGCCGCCATTATTATTCGATTAAGATCGCAATGACTCACGTTAATTAAACGATGATCTGAGCACGTGATGATTATTTGGGTTATCGTATTTCTTCGATGTACGCGAGGATAGTCAGGAACGTCTTTCGTCTGTCGTGCGCAGGCGCAACCTCGAGAAAAAATGATTACGCGATGTGCACGTAGCGCGCAAGACATTATTTTTTTCAAAAATACGTAACGGACTTCGCGGCCATTTTGATTTCATTGAAAAAACAATCGTACGAAAAGTTACGTGAGATCGTGCATACGTATTGGATATGTGCAACGCGGTTCACACTCTCTCCCTAAGGACTCTCCACAGTGGACTCGCGGAAATTTTTGTCGTTGTTTTTCGAGTCAAACCTATAGAATATAAATGTATCGATCGATCGATTCCACAATCGATCCTTCTTTCCACGAAAATCTCCACCGAGTTTGAAGTTACGTGTTATTGCGTTGCTAACGCTATTTGAACTGAAATACGAGAAGCGCGCGTATGCGCATGCGCAAAGGCGTACGCGCATGCGCACACGTTTCCCGTTAAACCGACACGAAATTCACCAAGGAAAATTTATCGTCTCTCGTTCTAGCAACCGGCACACGAATTTCGATGATCTTCCATATTCAATATGTGTTGTCGGCCATGTTAATGAAAGTGATGAAACAAAGAAAGAAAAAAAAAAATAATAAAAACGATTACATCGAAATTTTTTTCAAAATATTTTTGAAAAACTTAAAAACAGCTAAGCATTCGAATTTTATTCGTGCGCGATTTCGTTGTTTTGCGCGTACTGCTTTTACCCCCCTACTTTTTTTACCTTCCTTTTCTACAATTAAAAAGTTGATCTACCGTTTCATCTTTCCCATCTTTATCCCCCCCCCCCCCCCCTTAATTGTATATTAAATCGTGCAGGTATAAATCATGGCGGTGAAAAGGTGTCTTGGACAAATAGAACGTAGTATTTAGCAGACGACCGCTTCTGATATCGGATTCTCGGTGATGTGTATAGTAGCGGTGGGCCAGTCGATTTTCTTGCTGCAGATATGATTGAGGCCCTCGAGGGAGGCCAGTCTGTAGTCAGCCATTTTTAATGGCGAAAGCGGAGCCACTGAAATGAGAAAGAAAAAGGGGAATCCCCTTTTGAATTTGCGTGACGTGGAAGCGTATATTATTTTTAATTATAGGTTAGGTTAGGTTTTGTGAAAGGACCAGATGCTGTTATCACGAGACGACGTTTTTTTTTGTTATCACGTGGTGAAACTGTTTATTGTACAGCGTGGGTGCAAAGACGGGTGGTTAGAAAATGGCGGAATTTTCGTCCGTTGAGTAGGAACGTAATTCACATTTTTTTGGATCTTTCGTTTTTGAAAACGAAAAATTTTCTTTTTCTTCCCAAGCGTCTTTTTTTCGTTATCGATATTGGAAAGAAATGCAAGCGACATGCAAAGTAAAAGGTAAAACTGCGTGTAGGTGTTTTTTTTTGTTTTGTGAGCATACGGCAACAATGTCAAGTGATTCAAAGTGGTACAAGAGTATTTTTGCTATTTCTATTTGACGTGCAGTTGTATTGGTTTTTTTAAATATTATTTGTTCAGTTCCTACCCAGCGATCAAGAGCCGCTGCAATAAAAAATAATTCTTCTGGACGGAAGAAAATAATTGTGTCACTCGCGCGGTTATGCTTGGTCGAGAAATTTCGAGAAGGTCGTAACGTGATTTTCTTTTTCTTTTTCTTTTTTTTTTGCGCGCGCGATGAGACTTGTACCTTGTACACTTTTTTTTTTCTTTGCTTTCTCCCTCTTGGCACTTTTACACTTTCACGAAATGCATCTTTTTCTTTTCAGCTAGCATCAGTTCCCTTAAATGCTAATGACGGTCGTCACTTGCAAGTTTCTTAATTAGGCGATGATGATAATTAATCGCTGATTTAGTACATTTTTGAAAAATTGCGTGATTTCTCATTCTCAAAAAGAATTCTAAAGTTGTATCTGCAAAAATTTTTTTCTACTATTCCATTTTCAAAACACATGTACACGCATGAACGTATCAGATGCATAATATGATTAATTTGTGACTTTAAAGAAAAAAGAAAAAAGAAAAATACATCACAATACGAAAAAATTATAAAGGGTACATAAACATATTCACGTACAAAAAGTTATTCTACGTGTTGAACATACATATGAATATTCCAAAATTAATAATTAATTAAAAAAGTGATTAAAAAAAACAAGGACTCGATCAAAAAAAAATGCACACATTTTCAAAAAAAAAACCAAAACACGTTATTTAAACACAGACATAAATGGCAATCACCTCACATGATAAATGTATGAAAATTCAGTGAAAAAAAAAATTCAGTCACCCAGGCGCTTGTGTTAATTTCCAAAATCCATATTTTCTAATTTTTTTAGTTATTTTTTCTTTCATTCCCTTAAAATGTTTAATTGCCGACTTACTTAACACTTAGACGTGGCCTAACTGACCATCAGCGATCTCGACTCCTTGCGGCCTTCAATTCCTAATTACAATTACCTTCGGGTGTTGTCGACGTCATTGGCTTCCGCGGGGATCTCACCACTAAAACGTATAAAAAAAATTTCGTAGAGTAACGTCATTCCTGCCAACAACACCAATGGCGGCCGCGATAAGTATCGCGTCACCTCGTGCAATTCCGAACGAATAAAATGAATATGGCGACAGTGAAAAATAATTTGAAAAAAATTTAGGTCAAACAAACAATGATAGGAACGGTTAAGAGCGTCAGACACAAAAAATTGTGTTCATAAATGGAAAAAAATGCGTCATAATGTGATTCGGGTATAGTCGGAGGTATTCGTGGATGTTCGGGTCACATGACCTGGGCTATGGACAATATAGTGAATATGGGCGGGGCTAAAAATATACATGGATAAAATGCGTTAAGAAAAATTTTCAAAATTAATTTTAATCGGTATAAATAATTTACGTGACGTCATTAAACACATATAACAAAGTAACAAAGCAGGGGTTGCTAAAAAAGGCGAAAACTATGATTGTCTCTAGTTGATTATGTTGATGACTTGAAGATATACGTACCACTCGATCGATCCGAGACGCGTGGGAAATAAAGGCGGATATCGATGAATAAGTAATATATTTTGAAATTATTATTTTTTCACGTTTTTATGATTCTTTAATATTTATTATTATTATTTTTCATCCCGTCCCCCCTAAATCCCTCATCTGCCCTGCTTTTCTCATTGTCTCTCTTTCGTTTCTTGATCTCAACGATAAACAACACAGAATGAAAATTCGCGAAAGAATTCAAAATTATCCTAATTTAATCCAATTGAATTTCCTTCTCTTATCTCTCGTTTTATTCTTATCACTCGTTTCCTTATCTGTTTCTTTACTTAATCAAGATCAAAAGTTTAAACGTCCAACGTAAATACATGGACCTTAAGACTGGGGATGGACTTCGGCGTAATAAGGTATCACCCGTTACATCGTACCCAGTAGAGAAAAGCCCGCGAAAATTCAAACATCAAATTATTTGATAATCGACAAAGCGTCACACTGAATGTTCCCTCCTTATCTTGATTACGTTATCATTATTTTTTTTAGAGTTTTTACAAAAATTCTTCAAGGATCCCTTTTAAACGCTAAAATCCAACCCCATTCGGAGCATTGAGCTCAAATTCACCCTTAGGAACTATAACGTTTATAGAACGAACGAGGATAACGATAACGTATGCATCAGAGTGAGTAGCAAATGTGATAAATAAATTTTTATTTTTTTTTTCCTTTTTTATTATTATGAACGAAATTACCAGTACGGCTTACGGATAATGACGTCTTACGTATATTTTTCATTTTCTCCCCCTACTTTTTTTCTTTTTTTTTTTTTTTTTACTTGTGAACTTAAGTGATAGTTAATTGATAAAAGCGCCGCTGTGTACAGTGATAGGTGCTGGTGTGTATCTGTGACCAAAAAGCCAAACGGAACAAGGAATATTTTTTTTTTTTTTCTTAATTAACGCTTTTTTTTATTCTGTCGACACGAATTTTCATTTCGTCGTAAACGCCTGGCACTCTCTCTCTTCGCCTCACCATTATTTTTCAAAATTTAAAAAAATTTCGCCCAACTCTCATTACACGGTCTTGAATTTTTTGCATACAATTATACATGACTCTACGATTGGCGTGAATACGTGCAATCTAAAAACTCGAATTAATTTGCAATTTGGATAAAATAATCGATTTTGATATTTAAAATCAAACTTGGCGTTGACAAATCGATATAATAAAAAGAATGACGCAAAATTCAAAATTTCGTACGTCCACCTACGAATGATCAATAAATAAAATAATGATAACAATACAGCACATTTTCGATGTCGTATAAGCTTTTAGATTGCACTGTACCATAAGAATAAACATTTTAAATAGTCATTTGTTCGATAACAACGATGCCGATAATAATAACTTTTTTTTTCCTATACTCTCTTTGCAATAACATGTCATCTATATATACGCTATTACCATCGTAGGCCAATAAATACCAACTGATAGAGATTCAAGCAAACTTAACGCTAAAATTCGTTATCTTGTCGCTTTATCAATCTCATTAAGCTGCGTGTCCGTCCGACTCGTGAAAGTTATTTAAGCAATAAAAAAATTTTTTTTTCATTGGTAAAAAAATTACGTGACCCATTTTTCACTATTTTCAAATGCCAATTTGACTTTCTTACAATTTTCGTTTCAGCACCCTCAGTCAATTTAAGGCGGACACGCAGCGCTCGTTCTATCGCGATTTCGTTTCTGGCGTACGCGCATGCGTCGATCATTCGTGGTGGGGAGTTTGATGATTCTCACGTGAGTTGTCGAAAGGTGGTTGAGATCTGTCTCACTTACCGTATCCTTCGCCCTGAAGAAAGAGTCGAAAAGCTTCACTGACTTTGCCAGGTTGTTCCTCCAGTACCATACCGCAGTCTGAGATCTAAATGTGATTTTGAAAAATTAATTAAAAAATTAATTAATTATGAAATTTTTTTTTCTAGGTCTGCCACTTACTTTCATCCAGGAGCTATTGGTCGGGTCCAATCGTCCGTTTAACGTGACGGTGTCTTCCACGTGGGGACTTAAGGCCCCTGTAATGTTCATCACTGGGACCCCTAGGGTAAGGCCCTCCTTCTTACGGGTCGGGTCTAATTCTCTGGTGATGTTCAGATCCGTGCGACGTACGTAGCTGTCGATGAAGAGGGCCAGATTCGTGGGATTAACACGGCGCTCGAAATAATTCTTATAGACCTGGACCAGGTCGTGATTCCTCTCTTCGGTACCCTGAAAATTAATTAGGTTAATTAAAGTCTGTAACACAGTTTTTTTAGGTTATGACAAGAGCAAATCATTGGGACTGATTGTCGTTTTACGTGATTAAGTCATGGTAAATTTTTTTTTATTGGAGCTAAAGAAGTCCAATCATCTTGAGACGAATTTTGATCATTTTTTTTAACTCAGAAAATTTCTCAAGTTCGTAAAAGAAAGATGAGGGGAAGAAGAAGAGAACAAACAAAAATTGCTAATCTTGGAGAAGAAACGTTAGTATCGAAGTTGCTGAAGATAGCCTCTGGGTTCTTCATAAAGTAAATGAGAAAAGTTGAAAAATCATTAAGCTTGTTTTTTTTTCTCTTCCTTTTTATTAGAGTTTTTACCCTAAATCCCCTTTTCCAAAGTTCCTCCTTGTTCGCTAATCTCATTAGGCATTATAGGTTAAGGGACCAAAAACCTCTGCCGTTGGGACAGAAACCTACAGTATTTATGGTAACGACCCAACTCGATTTTCCGGTCCAGATGAGATACCTGATGACACCCGCAGGAACGTACAGACTCTTCCTGGTAATGATGGTTCAAAGCGCGGGAAATTTGAAATTTTCAAATTTAACGTGCTCCAGTTTTGATGGAATTTATCAAAAAAAAATTTTTTCTCTACTATTAACATTATTTGGAAACGGCAATAATTTAATATAATTATATATTAATATACATATATATTTACGTACTCTTCCAAAATGATGCCACATCAAATAGTCCAATACGCCCTGGGTCATTCCTTGAGACCTCAGATGGCGAACATTTAATTTTTGATAACCCCACTCGATCCAACCAGCTTGCGTCGAGACGCAATTGATCAGGCACAGCGCATTAATTTTTTCCGGGTGCGCCAATGAGAATCGCGCTAGGATGTTAGCACCTGCACCGACGCCAAATCCGATCACCGAATTCAAACCAAAGTGACCCAGAACGAAGAGCAGCTGTTCTGCCAATTCCTCCATGGACGGATAAACGTAGCTGAAAAATAAGCGAAACGTTTTACAAAAAATATTTCAATCGATAATAATTATTTACACTCAATTTAACCGCAACGCGTCGAGTTATTATTTTTTTTTTATTATCGAATTTTTTTATGGCTCGTCTGCGCTGAAACCGAACGAAAAAGTAACCGTATTAAATTTTACGACTAAATATTTCGATTACCTTCTAACGTTAATTTTTGAAAAAATTCAAATTTTGAAAATTTCATAATACATTCTTTCCATTTAATAAAGTAAAGAAAAAAAAAATGGAATTCGTAAATAACAGTTTACCAAATTTCTCTTCAAATAATTCAATTTTTGGATTTTTACAGCCATGCGCTGTTGTTATTATTATTAATATACAAATATATTTACATTAAAAATATATTGCAACACGCGAACCAATACAGTTTCGCGGCTGCTACCTTCGCATGCAACTCTGCAATGCAGTTCGCACGTAATTCTACAGGGTGTTTCAGAAAAAGAAATCAGCCGCGATATTACATAACCGTTAAAAATTTACGTCCAAAAAAATTCGTGTCCTCTATCAATTCAGTCTGCACTGCTTCCCAAATAATCCTGTCAAAATTAAAAATTTTACGATTCAGCTTTCCCTAATTAATGTAACACCCTGTATACTAGAACATTCTAGAACATTCCGAAGACAAGGGTGGGTTAAGTATAGAGAGTACACGTAATTTTTCATTAATTGAAAAATTTTATCGTCCTATACCTATACACATGCTTCGATATGTTTGATGAAAAATTATTATGATTATTATTACCCTTCAGTCTCAGTTACATATATGAACGGAGGTGCGCGCGCAACTATAAGCCAAACTAAAGTGAGTCCGAGGTCAACTTAATCTGGTGACGTCAGTAGGTCGTCATGTAATCATCTAATGTGGCTAATGAAAAATCGCGATTAGGCAAGAGACAAGCATATATCTGCTTGACCACGTGAATATTATTTTTGAAAATTCACTAATGAAAATAAAATTGTACTAATTAATGAATTAATTTTTAAAATTTTTCAAAAGCGCGATAATCTGTGCTCATGTATAAAACATATCTTTCATACATTATATTTTGAATATAATCATGAGGCTCAAAGTATAAATTCGTCACGTGACTCCTCAAGTTTCTAATGACGTCATTAAGTTGCGTTAATTAAATAGGCGCTACTGCCATATATTGGTACAGGTACGATGACATCCCCATTTGAAAAGGGTCCATGAATATATATTTAAAGAGCAACCGAGCTTTATAGGCGACGTCAAGAACACTGTTGTACGGCGTCGCGACGCCTCTCAGACGTCACTCTAATTAGTGAGCTCGTTAATGGGGTTGAAATGATATCCTTGACGAAAATGTGGAAAAAAGTTTCGTAATTTTTTCTGCTCGAAATATAATTTAAATTATATAATTAATTATTAAAAAATTGTAGTATACTTATATATATGTATATATATTTATAAAATATATGTATATACTCACTCCTCTGGGAGCGTCGGGGCGCCTTCCTCCTGACCCGGTGCGTTTACGTGATACACGCAAAAATTTTCGAGTAAAACACGCATGTCGATGTAATTGAAGAACGCCTGGAAGCTCGAGATATCTTGAAGAAAAAAGAAAAAGATAAAATAATGACAAATAAAATAATAATAAGAATAATAAAAAATATAGTAATTGCATAATTGAAATTAATTATGCGTTATATTTGATTAATTCATTAAGTGTCGTCTGATTATAATCATAACGAATTTGATTGACGAATTTGATTGATTGATAAAAATATTATATTGATTGATGATTATTTTGATTGATTTATTGAAATCACTTGTTACTGAGTTCAAAAGAAATAATTGACAGGTGTGTCAATTTATTTATAAATAATAATATAATTTATAATAATAATTTTTGAATTTTAATATATTATTTTTTATCGTCATTAAGGTGTACTCACAATTAAGGCCTAAGTCGTGATAAGTGAGGATGGCAGGTTTAGCTCGATTACCCTGAACTGCTACAAGCAAACTGCCCTTCTCAGTTTCAACCCTTTCCTCGCGTACCGAACCGTCGTCCCTCGTGAGATATCGCAATGCCGGAAACTGCAGTTGAATATTTTTCAATTCTATATCGTCCATGCTGTCTGACGGCATCGTGCTGTGAAAAAAGAATAATAAGAAATGAAAAAAAAAGATAATAATAATTTTTGGTTTTTAATTCAATTCAAGGATCCTTGCTGCTGCAGGTTACTCCGGTGCAACCCTGTGGCAGAAAGATCGGATATTTGTCAAAAAATTGCAAATGGATGAATGCAATTTTTTTAATTGGTGGAGTTGCAGTTTTTTAACGACGTATGTACGCGACACTTTTTTGTTTTCAATCGTATTATTTTATGGGCTTGAACGGCTGTTGTTTGCTGAAATTTTCGAAATATAGTTATTCATTTGTTTTTTGTAAAAAAAATGTACGGAACTTGAATTAGGTTTTTTTTCCACTATTTTTGAATTTCAAGTCAACAAAGTTCAACACGTTTTATCATTCCACTGCTTTTACGGTGATTGTTCCGTGAACACGAATTTTTTTTCGTTTTTCCATTTTCAGTTGAGAAAACAGGGAAGTTTGAAAAAAAAAATGAAAAGACCTACGTGCACCCGGTCTTTGTCACCCACTCGACATACTCCGTCATTGTTCCAGTTTTGCGGAGAGTTTGCGAAAAATGTGAAATATTCAACTGAGCAAACACGAGCCTGAGGGATTTTTATGCTGGAAATTTACGTACTGGGAATCCATGGCAACGAATAATCGATCTTCTTTTTGACGTTAAAGATACCATTTTTTTTTTATTTTTCGTTATTCTCAGTGAAAAGTGAAAAGTGAAAGAATTTAAAAATTAAAATTTTTCACGTCTAAACCATCCCTTATCACTGAGTAAAAATTTCAAATGAGAAAAATTCCTTAAAAATTCTTTCGTCGGCAACTAATATTGTAAACTACTCGCAAATCAATTTGCTTTTAATATCTGACAGGAGCACGTGGTCCATCCTGCCCGAAATATTTAAAGAAAATTGGCAGGAGCCTACGATATTTCAGAATTCCAAAGTACAAAAAATAGGGTAAAAAAGTACAAAATAGAGTCAAAATTTGATTTAAATAAATTCCACAACTTCAAACATACTCCTAGCCCTTTTCGCCAGTTTTCAGGATGGTTGGGCTTTTTATGGTATTGATCTAAAGACCACGCCCAACTGTGCTCGGCAAGGTAAGGTAAGGTAAGGTAAGGTAAGGTAAGGTAAGTTAAAGGGTGGGTTCTGTAGGTGGCGAAGGTCTACTAGGTGTTCGAAATTTATATAGCGAGCACCACGTGTTACGTGGTTGATGAACTTCCGGAAAGACGTTAAAGACTCTCCTTTATGTACCATGTCAAATTTAACCAAAATTAATATTGATACATAGATCAGTCATACATATTAATCACATATATATATCATATGATTAAACATATATATATATATAAATCTCAACATTATATATGCTCATTATATATATATATATATATATATATTCAACAATGTCAAAAATTGACCGTGACCCCAACGACCCTCCATCCCTAAAAATTTGACCCTTAATTAAGCTCCAATTAATCCCCATAATGAAATCCTCCAAAGATCCAGGTCAGCTTCCGGTAGAAAATGTCAAAAGTTCCCCAGATAAAGTCGCCTGACCTCAAAAATAAATGTCAGCCAAATACCAAATCTGTCACTAAGCATAAATCTACAGAGCGTTTCATTTGTTCCATATAAATGGCGATCGGCTCTGAAATCCAAAAAGACAACGTGTAATGCGGACGAAAAAGAAAAAGAAGCTCGCGCATGCGCAGGAGATTCCACGACTACGAAAGCTTCCTTCGAGAATTGCCACGTAGCTAAAAAGCTTTTAATCGAATTGAAAAAAAAAAAACGTTGATTTAAAAGTTTGCGCGTTTTTCACGTCTCGCTAAGCAGATCCGGTTTGGATCGGTTCTTGGCGGTGGGAACGAGCGTCGGCGGCGTCGCGACGTACTGCGAGGGCATCGATCGGCCCTCGTGACGCCACTGAAGCTCATGATAACTCTCTTTCTCTTTTTTTTCTTTATTCCTCCAACGTCTTCAGGTCTTCCAGACCTAACAGGATGAGATCCTCCACGATAACTCAGTTACGTATCCCAGCTGGAGCAGATCAGGACGGATTGACCTTCTTCGTCTGCGCTTTAAGGCCTGGGACGATTTTTTTTTTCAAAATAATTTTCCTTTTATATAGAACGAAAATACAGACTGTGCAACCATTTTGTAATCCGGTTCAAGAATTTTTGTACCAATTTTTTTTCCGATTTTTTTTATCGGATGGTAAAGTAGAGCGAAATTTTTTTTGAGTGACATATTTATTTGACAGGTTCGAAAATTTGTCGGCTTGTTTTGACAGCTGAGTGGGATTCGTTTCCTGTCATCTAATGACAGCGAGTGCACTTAATGATTTTAATTTGTCACTTTATTTTTTTTTTCAATTTTTCCCGTTTTTCCATTAACCTGACTTTCCACCTCGTACCGGAAAAACTAAGTGGAAACCAAGTGCTGTTAACAAGTACCAGACTCACTTCCGGTACTACATTTCCGCTGTTTAGGAAGTTGCTTTAAGTTTTCAAGGTTGTCTTGGATACAGTGCCGGATGTATTACTGTCAAGTCTTCGGTGACGTTATATACGGTGACAATTTTGTACCCAATGACAATTCATGGTACCAATGACTTCTGCAAATGGTACGAACCATCCAAGCTTCATTGAATTTCCAAGCACAATTCCAGCACGGCGAGTTGGCTCCCGGTATCTCCGACA
>JARPRH010000104.1:174205-191795 GCA_031763665.1 Calameuta haemorrhoidalis | reverse complement strand
CCCAAGCACCAACTGTCAGCCGACTCAGAGAACACCCGATATGAGGATATACGATATATACCTAGTGTCATTTTTTTTCTTCTTTATCGATCGAATAACCCGTTGCGATAAGTTTACTATTTGGTCGCATGTTGACGTCCAGGTTGGTTCGCGGTAAAGCAGTAATTTTTCTTATATATATATAATATATTTTTTATTATTATATATATATTTTTTCTTATTTATATATATATAAGCAATACCTGTTAATAAATCTCTCGACCCAACCCTCAGTGTACACATACACGGTGTAAAAAAAAATGTCATTAAAACCAAATAATTCAAATATTTTCCAAACTGCAAAAAGAGCCAAACATCGTTAATTACCACACACTTCGTCTAAAAAAAATTTCGTATTAATTATACGTAATTAACTAAACTCTCGATCGCCTAATTAATTGTTATTCATGCATCATACAATGCAGGCAATTCATTTTTTTTTTTTCAGTAGCACGTGGTACTCCTGATTTTTTTTGTTACCTTTTCACACGACGCCCAATCGACGTCGTTTCTCCTTACAGACATTTTCTTCGGCCAATTGGTCCCTTCGTCAAATTAATTAATTTCGAATTAATAGTTTCAAAAAATTACAAAGCGATTATGCGTTTACCTACCCCTAGTAAAAATTTCACTACGAAAATCAAAGGCTCGCGGAACTTTTAACTAGGACTGTACGGACCCAGTAGTCGCGCAACTGGCCCTGGGACTTATTGAAGACAATTTGTACTAGGGTAACTTACAATACTTTTATGACACCCTATAGGCGTATTTAGCCTAATGCGTTTCTATGCATTTCTAGCAATAAGCAAATTAAGGGATGAATCATTGTCGTACAAAATGACGATGGGTTTGGTCGTTCTTGTTACTAGACAATGGCGCACGGTATTTCTCTTCGGTCTAATGATCTCTAATTACACATTATTCTGGCGTTAATTACCAGTGGTTTACCGACTTGCCACTGAGGGATGTCATTTTGTGGAGCAACGTGTACAAGAAAATACAAGAACCGTGACTGATCGTAACCATGGCAACAGTCCAGTACAATATTTTGTTGTGCAAAAAAAATTTGTTCGATACAATAAATATTGTTACGTATTAATGATAATTAACGAGAGAGTAAATTGTGATAAAAAATAATTTTTGGGATTTTCAAAAATTTTCGACCTTTTTTTATCATTATTCAAAAATTTTTGATTTCGGATTTCGGTCACATTTGTATTTTTTTTTGTACGAATTAAATAATACTGTTGTAGATATTACGACTTGTCGCCCACGTGCGCGTGCTGCTTGACGGATACAATTGTTTTATTCCGGAAGTAGCAAGTAGCGTTGAATTCATTGTGTCAGAAAATTTGCAGAGGGACTTGGAATTTCATTGGCAATTAATTGAATATTTTCAAGGTTTTGAGTTTTAATTGGACATTTTTTTAGTATAGAATAAAAATTTACACAAAATTGTATCAATTGATGGAAAGCAAAAAGGCGGAAACTGTACGGTCGATACATTTTTTTTTATATATTGAAGTGATTTCCGATTGTTGAGGATGCATCAAGAAATTAGGTCAATATTTTTTTTACGGTCCTTCGTGAGCCAATCAAATTTAATGGCAGCGTAGCAGATATTGCTTTACGCGATTCTTATGATTTTTTTTTCACTCGTATTTTTTTTTTGTAACTTTATTTTTTCTTATTCTCGACTTTCTCGAGTGGGATAAACTGGTCCTGCGAGGCTGAATTGTTTTTTCTTTTTATTTGTATCCGCTATCGTGACGGATTTGTAATAGTGCATTAGAAATTGCATTGAATGACGTTATTAAGTTCAATGATTTTGAAATTCTGAATTTTTTGAAAAAAAAAAAAAAATTGTCTACATTCAAAAATATTTTGTATATGATCAATGACATGATATTTGATATTAGCATATTTGTATTAATAACAAGCATATGTAATTAGCGTTCACTCTATAGCATCGAATCTAATGTTAGCGTAAACATCTAATACTAAAAAACTAAAAACAATAAAAAAACGAACTAATTCGGTCACAAGTAGGATTTTTTTGTTTTTTCAAAAAATTAACAAAAAATCGCATCCTCGTGACAGGACTTACCCCAGAAGAGCAGATTCCTCGGCGGTAGCTGCGGTCGGCATCTTGTTTCTGTCCCTAAAACAAAATGGCGGCAAAGTAATCACACAAACCAGCCCTAGAGGCCCAACTACCCGCCATCGTACCAACGGCAAACGTCGTTCTCCAGGTGGCAAAAAAAAAAAAATAAAACTCAAAAAAGAAAAAATCAAAAAAGCCGAAAAAAATACTAAAAAATGATCAAACCATACGAATTGTTACTAGGCTCTCAAATAATTATTAAATTTTCCAAAAATTACTCGATCCAATAAATTACTATGGAGACTTCGACGCTTTCGCTTGGTTACGCATTTTATTATTATTATAACACGCATACCCATTACATAACCGAAGTGTTAAGCATCGTAAGCAACAGATAAAAAGACAAGCAATGACGTAACTGTCAAGAGATGTCAAAGACACAGTAAAGCAAGCATACATAAAATTTTAACATGCGTCTTACCTTACGGCCGCCACAAAGACGCGACCTGTCATAAGATTTGCCACAGAGCGACTCAACGTTGGTACCTATGATTCATGCAGTTTAACATTACAAAGAAGATACCAGCATACCAAAAAAAAAAAATTCCCTAGGAGCCAAAAAAAATTTTCCCCCACCAATAGAATTCAAAATTATTCACAGATTAATTCAAAAAGCGCTAATTATTATCCGAGTCAAAAATGAGCATGATTGTTATGATAAATAAAAATTTTGAATTGATAAAAAAAAACGATGCGAAGGTAGCATTATGATTATTTCCCTATGTATCCAGAGGTTACCAAAAAAAAAAGATTTTGAATGATCCATCAGGCCCAAATCAATAAAAAAAATTCTATTCCCATTTTTTTAGTCACATGTTTTTTTTTCTTCCTTACACCCCTTATCGACGCCTACCTGGAGACTATCGAGACGCACTCCCGTCTGTCCTCGATGAGCGGATCCTTCTTTCTCAACTCCACCTTGGGCGTCGCGAAACTGAACGCCTTCTTGACGCTCTCGAAGACGCTCTGTCCGGTACTGTGGGTCTGGTCGACGACGGTAGTACTTTTGTAGACGTCTTCGCCCAGGTCACCTAGGGACCTGTACGAAGCGCCAATACCTGCCGGCATGGCGTCGCCCTGGTTAGACTAGGTCCCTGATGATGATCCACGATAGCCCCTTTGTGGATGATCAGAGCGGATGGGACGACCTGGTCCGGTCCTGGTGCTGGTCTGTACGTGGTGGTGCTCGATGACGGGGTCTGGTGCTGGGTGGCGTGGGAGGTGCCCAAAGCCAATATGCCAATTCGTACGTCAACAAGGCAAACAAACGGGGAAAGAAAAAAAAACGAAATCAAAATGCGACGTACTCGGGGAGTGCGACTTCCTGGTGAACGTTGGCAAGGCTTTTTTCGAAATTATTTTTTTTCCTACGTTTGGACACTCGGGACCCGACGGCCATTATCACTTTAGCGGAAGTGGACCCTATACTCCGGAAACAGTGGTATCATGCTCGCCCTGGGATCAACCTGTTACTTTTTACTATGAGCCAATTATCTTGTTTTCTTAATCTACCGGCAGGACTGTACCGGAAGCTATGTAATGGCGTCGTGCCAGGAATGGAAAGTGGATAAGATGATTTGAGGAAAAAGAATTTTTTTTTTATTCCGAAACTTTTTCTTTGGCTCTACTATATAAACGGGAGTTTGCATAGAGAGAGAAATTTTTTACTGACTGATTTTACTGACTGTACTATGTACTGACTATATATATATATATCTGTATTCCTAAGATTTTATTTAGAACTGGTTACGGACTTTTGTCATGGATTTTCTCTTTTTTTTTTTTAATTTTACGCTGCTTCCAAGGACCCCGACAAAGATACTCATACTGATCTTGCTCCGTATCGATTTGATGAATCATTGATCTTATATACGTTTATATACGTACATATGTATAAGTATATTATATAATACATATATATATATATTATATATATATATCGAGCCTTGCCAATGCACCAAGTGCATTCTCACCGAGTGTCTCACTATGCTGTAATATCTAGATGCATATGAAATCGAGATAATTACGATGCATGCACAATTGGCGAACTTCGTTACATTGAGAGTACAGTAGAAAACATGCGTGGCGACATGCCAATTGCAAAATTGAAATAAGACGCATTTCCCGCGAAAATGATGAAATTCTTTTTTGGTGATAATATAATCATCATTTTTATTTTTTTAATGATGATTATTCTTTTCGGTAACTTAGAGCGATACCTGTTTATTTAATAAATATATTGATTCGCTATATAATTTATATGTCAATTTATTAATTTTTCGATATATTTACGTTATGACGCTGTATCAGACACATATGCACATACATACAGATACGGAAACACATGGGACATGCAAAAAATAAAATGGGACTCAAAAATTACGATATTCTCGTGTAATTGAGTCTTTTTTGGGTTATTACTGATTTTATGAAAGAGAAAAATTTGAAAATTCAATTTTTTTGAAAAATGTCAAATAGCGAGAAAAGTCGTTTCGTCGATCAATCGATCGACGAGGGTATTAGATTTCCGTAAGAGTGTAAGATTTCAAAGGGGTTTCAAATTTCAGGGCCGTATTTTAAAGGTGACACTGTAATTGAATTGCATAAAAATTTCATGTGACGTATATTAAAGCAAAGTTTTTCGAACGCGTAATAAGGACAAAGACATTGTAATTATGAATAGTCGCGTCATAGAAACGACAAGAATCAGCGAGTGTCGACGTGACGTAAATTAAAAATGTTTAGGTAAAACATAAAAAGTGAAAAAAAAAAAATTACCAAGTAAGACTACAGAAACTGAGAATTTTTTCATAAAACCAAAGAGGTCAAAGGTCGTCTAATAAAAATCACCCTATGAAATGTCAGCGACAATTCCAACCTGCTCCGAGACAATGTATTGATTTTCCGTGGAAACGGGAATTGAGGTTAACGCGAGTCCATCGCGTGGAAGAACAGGGACCGTACCCGTATCATTGTGAACCGAGCCCTTTAAGAAGGCTTTAAGAAAACAAAAAAAAAATTCAGAGAATATCAAAAATAAAAAAAAAGATAAAAAAATGTCATCACACGTAACCCAACCAGTGACGCATTCAAAATTAAACGACCACCCAGTGTCACGTTATCGGCTCCTAAATAGTTTGGTACGTAGTAACGATCGATTCGTTGATTTTTTTTTGAAAATCGAGGGGGGACGGTGAAAATAAATTTGATAAAAAAATTGAAAGGACAAACAAGACAACAACGATACACGATCGCGAAACAGTTTTCCTCTTACCTTGGTGCTGGCTTGCGAGCTTTTACCGGGGATCTTTGGACTCCCGAGGAACCGAAGAACAGTTGCAGCCTAACGGAACTTGCGCCACGGATACGATCGAATAAATCCCCTACGAATTGTTCAAGCGAAGAGAGCACTCGACGTACTGGCTTCGCAGTAAAGTCCGTGGGCACTGCTTAACACTATTGGTCGTCCTGAGCATCTCGTCGTGGTCAATGAGTCTGCGCGCTGAGGCTTGCGCAGTTGTCATTTGAAAGAGCCGCTGGGTGACAGAGTGCTGCCATCTGGCGTTAGCGGGGAGAAGCTTTGCTCCAGGGATCGCATGGTAACGACTGTAGCTTCTTTTCAGCTGTTCTACCTTATCGACGGGGCTGCACCAGTGCATGGTAATGCTAATGACTAAGGTGGTCTTAGCCAGCTCCGATGGTGCATTATTGATAATAGGTAATTTATCGATTTTTGATAAAATTCCATTTTTTTTTATCTTTCTGGAAACTTCACTCTGGTTCGTAACACTAGAAATAAATGGAGACATTGCTGTGGTGGATTTTGTCATTTTTTGAAGAAATTTTTGAATACTGCCCAGCATCATTCTTGATTATCTGAAACTCTTTAACAGTTTATTAGATGTATTAGATGTAATTTTGTTAATTCGTTTGTCTGTTAATTCGATAAAGTGTATTTTAATTATTTAAAATAATTAATGTAAAGATCAAAAATTGCAAATTCTATTATTAACAAGCGTTAATAAAGCGATGATGAAAAGCATGAAAAATTGTATGAACGTTTCTGATGTATGACAATTTATTACGGTAAAATAAAAAAAGGTAATTCGATTTAAATACTGATTTAAAATCCTTTACAGTCTCAGTAATACAAAAAATAAATATAATTCATAAACTTAACATTGCTATTTCTGTATAAGGTACGGAATATCAGACATCGTTACCATCGCTAATACAAACGTAAAATAATACAGTTAAACCGTTTTTACTCACAAGAACACTTTCTCTTCGGCTGTATCGAAGTGAAGGAAAGCACCCAAAATAATCCCGTAGAGATTACAAGTACGAGGGTACTTTTATTTATGTTCGCTTAAAAGGATTTTAATACACGTCGAGCAGAGTCGGGCATAATAATTCAAAAGGACGTCCGCCATATTTTTTACAGTTACCCGACCGCTTAGCATAACCGTATATTTATAGCTGTATACTAGGAATCCGCATACGGAATACCATATACATATGTGTACACACATATATAAACATGATATATATACAAATAAAACCAAGTAAAATTGCATAAAAAATTATTATAAATAAATAGTAAAATCATTTTCAGAGAAAAACATTTTCAACTTTACAAGTAGTTATTATAGGGTCACCCGTTATGTGATCCCAGTTCATCGTACCTGATATACCATCATATATAGAAGAGGTAAAAAAAAAAGAATAAGAGCAAGAAGTGCATTTCTGGAGTCTGGAGTCTGGAACCTCACTCCTAGACCAGAAACCCATTCCCTAATCTGACCAATACCAACCTTAAATCACGTAATAGAGCCATTCGTTTCCTATACCCTGTCGTCCTTTTAGTTTATCGACAAAACCATTTTGATTTGTCACAACGTGCAGCCAACTTTATTTAGTTGAAAGTCAATAGCGATACGAGTCCTTGAATTATTGGCGGGAAAATTAAAATTTCAAAATTTCAATACCTCCGAATTGCCATAATCCAAAAAGTAAGCATTAGCTGCATCAAAATAAGACTATCATAGTACATATTAATTTTCACGTTTTCTCGTATCTTGGATCAAGAAAAAATAAAAAATAAAATAAAGCGATCACACTTTCCTGACCCTAGTAAAACCACATTACATACGTAATACATATGTGTGCCGGCACGAAACTGTACCGTAACAATTTTTTTCTTTTTTCTTTTTCTTTGTTCTTAGAATCCACAGCATCATATATTCCCAAGTATATTAATCATAAAAATGTGTATTTATGTATAGTACCGTTATGTCTGAAATATACTGTTACGAGGGCTCGTGGCCCTTTTTTACTCACCTTCGTCCCTGATCCTATAGGTAGACGCTATCTAAGATTTCCAAGAAACGTGCGCAAGGCCCAGTACCGTATGAAGGAAATCTCGTTACCTGGTGCACATACATATACATAATTATGTATACTGCTTCTTTTTTTATCACTCATCACGTGATACGGGAGATATGTTTTTTATGAAAAAAAAAAACACCTCCCACTAGCCTCATGGCGGAATATAAAAACTTGTCACGGGACGGTATTTAGTCTGTCAGCGACCATGACAGATCACGTCGCCTGTAAGGATGTCGGCTTATACCAAGCCTTAGATCCACTTCCGCTTTGAAAGTTGAGAGATGCATATTATAAAATCTCCCTTCAACCGTCTAGGGATGAACCTTCAAAGCTTTATGGAAACCTTGAATGTCATGGCTATGTATGTATATATACATATACACATATGTAAAGATTATAGGATTTATACATATAGCATAAAATGCTGTATTGTAGAATAAGGTACAATAATAATTTGTATACGAAAAGTCCTGAATAGAATATATTTTCAAAAAAAAAAAAAATTTGATATTTTATCGATAAAACGTAGGTATGGAATTTCTTTTGAAAATTTTATCGACCTTTATCCCATGTCTTATGAATTAAAAAAATTTTTTCTTCAGTTTAACAATTTTTTACGTTTTATCGAGTATTTTTTTTTAGCTGCGTAGTAACCTTTACGCTTTCACATGCAAATATCCTCGAGAGTTTTCTCCTTCCAAGAGAATATTTTAATTCAACGTATCCCGGGATTCCTCATGGTCGAGTCTTGCGACTCGAGTTGACTTGGCCGGTACTTTCGTCCAAGTACCGTGAGTGCGAAGCTTGTTGCAGCCGCGCTTGGCGCAGGTAAAAAGTACTTGCGGAACCACTCAAAATGGTAATACGAAAGTTCAAAGGGCGTCGGAGCTGTTTGTGCTGGGATGCTGATTCGAGTCTAGGCTTTCTCGTATCATCGAGACTTTAGAGATTCCTGATATATACGGATACCAGGGTTAGGTTACAAGTGTCCGTATGAAATAGCTAACAATTTGAAAATTTTGAAAACAGCACGAACTGGTCCAAAAAAATTTGGATTAAAGTTTTTTTAGATTTTTGACTGAACAAAATTTTATTTATTTTCCTCAGTATAGTAATAGTAATTTTTATTGAAAGAAATGGATCTTAAATAAATTGCTAAGGGATGCTGGGGGGGGGGGGGGCGGTAAAAATGTTCAAAGATTTTGTCCTATGGGGAGTTTTGATATAAGAGAATCTTTGATTTATCTTGAATAGGGTATAGGAACTACCTTATACTCTATTACCGTCTATAGAGAGTCGATGGATCTTTTTTTTCTTTTTTCTTTTTCCTTTTCTTTATTCGTACGGCTCTCTAACGACCCTGAATAAATAAATAAATAAGCGAGTCTAAAGGGAAGCACGAGCGCTCTTTGAGAGTCCTCCTTCGTCCTGGACCACTTGGTGAATTTTCCTTTCCTCCCATTTCACCCTGCTCTCTTCTTTAGGCCTTTCTCTTTTTCCTTTCTTCCTTCTCTTCGTCCTCTCCAGGGGACCGTGAACGAGATTTCGGCGAGTACCCCTTTCAAGAGTGCAGATCCTGGCCGCGAGGACCCTTCCGAGATAGGCGACTAACGTATTTTTCCTCTTTCTTTTTTTCTTTCTTTCTTTCTCTTTCTTTTGCGCCAGTACCAAAGTCCTGGAGCTCTCTTGGATTCACCGGCTGATAAAAAATACAGGAACGAGTCACTGGGGCGTGCTTCGATCCAGGAAAGAAAAGCTCGCACGAATTCGCACTATACTGCTAGCAAAGAGAGGAGTAGCCGAGGTCTCTATCTATCAAGAGACTCTTCCTCTCTTTCTAACAGCCTTTATACTGCCACTCGAATATCTTTCTTTCTTTTTTTCTTTTGTCTTGTTATTTTTTTTTTCTTTTTTTTTCCCCTTTATTGCACTTCGCCAGCGGCAACCGATGCAATGTGAAACTTCACGTAATCGCCATTCGTATCCTCGTCCGAGAAACCAAGATAAATATTACATCCCGGTAGACACGTACGAGACAGTGTGGTAAATTGCGTATTAATATTAAACTCGCGATGCCGCATAGCGTCGCGACGCCGTGGAGTCCTCGAATACACTTGCGTCTATATTTATATATATAACAAAAGAAAGAAACAAAATAGAAATAGGATATAAGAAATTTTTTTGAAAAATATTATTAAAAAAAGAAAGTATGGAAAGATATGGTCAAAGAAGTAACGAAGAGTTTCTAAAGCGACGTCCACAATGGCGTCGCGTCTATTCAAGTGGAGGAATTGAAAGAGAAAAAAGAAAGTGATCCCGTATAATATGAAGGAGCTCTTATATCAAGTCCCTATAATTCAGGGGTGTATCTCGATGTTAGATTCCAGGGGTGCAAACCCTTAGATAAGGGTGCACACACCTTGGTACAAAATTGAAAGTCCCACTGCGCCAGGGCTTCTCCCGTAGAATGTATGAATCGGTAAACGCTACAGGGTTTTGGAGGGTTGTAATGTCCGTGGGGGGTCGAAGGGGGGCAGAAAATTGCAACTGGTATTTCCGTAAACTTTTCTCACGGTTGTACAACACTTGAAAACCATCTTCCGTGTACGTGTAGGGGGCGGCTCCTGCAATTTCTTCGCGAAACAAGAAGATACAAGGGTTTCCGTCGATAAAGTATTCAGTTGGACCCGGCTTAACGTACCTGTCGGTAAAACAGAGCGGTCGGTACAAGACACGAACGTGTAGCTTCGGAATAACAGATCGTAATTCTAGAGCTGTTGGGTTTCTGACCGTCTGGTTGGTGCTCGACCCCGTGCAGAGGGGTCAGGGTTCAAGGGGCTGGTTGCTTTCTAATGGAGACAAATTTCACGCGCTGATGGTACAAGTATCTGTAATCATTCTGAGCTTTTAGTTCTGGTTATATATAATTCCTGGTATGCTTTTCGTACAGAAGATTCAAGTGAACAGTTACGTTTATCGCTCCTTAAAAAACAACCCTAAGGGAGGAATTTAAACGGGAGTTTGTTATTGTAGTCAAGAAATAAGGGACGAAAGCAAAAGAAAAGTGCTCGATACTCGACTGAATAAATTGTGGTGGAAAAGGTGGGGGGTCGGTAAAGTAGGATTGACAAATTTATGAAACTCGAAAAAGGGTTGAAATTTTCATTTTCTGGTATCCATAAGCAAATGGAAGCATCCAGTTAGGTGTGTATGTGTTTCTAACCTCAACTGATAAATTGCGAGCGTTTAAATCATACGTTTTAGCCATAAATTATTCATTTGGACGAGTTAAGCGATTCCAAGAGGCCAAACTAGGGTGATACCAGGCATAAAGTTGTCTACCCTAGTAGGCAAGGGTGTATCGTATAGTTGAGATAAGTTGGTACCACTACCAACCCCATTTGAACCAGAGTCACAAGTCCTGGGTATGTAGGGAGGACTTGGTGGAAATCCTTCTGGCAAACTTCGGAATTTGTACGCACAATTATGTAAATTCATTGAATTTTTATACGCGCCACTTTACGTATATGCGAAGTAGCCTGGATTCAAGTTGCGACCTTTAACGATACGGAGAGAGGAGATTCCACTGTGAGAAACTCACCCCTTTTCGTATAATCTTGACAAATTGAGAAGATACCTGAAAACGTGGACAGTGCCCAAAATCGGTGTTACCAACCCAAAATTTTGATTAGGTACAGCAGTTGTCTATCGTTATCTTGCTCATCAGTAGGGGTGAATAAGAGATTTAGGAACTTCGTGAAAAAGGGTTGGTTCAGAAGAAATTTTGGTAAGGTACATGATAAGACTAAAGTGGAAACAGGGGAGGAGATTTTTGGAAAAATTTGAGTAACACGTGTAATACGGAATAGTGACTTTCTTTAATTTGGGTTTCTTGTATTTTTTTAAAATTTTTCTTACCTTTTGGAATATGTAAAATTTTTTTATTTGCTTTTCAGAAAAATAATTGTTCTGGGTAAATATTTAATCTGACTGCTATTGTACGTCGGGTACACAGATACTTAGCGAACCCTTATTTTGAGAAAAGATGGTCTACATAGGGGATGAATTTGGACTGAATATATATGAGAGAAAATTAAAGATGTTCACTGCTGTTATTTTAATGATGCGCGTCAATAAAGCTGGAACCGCCAAAGTGAAAAATCGAAATAAAATTAACTATAAAATTAGGAGCTATTTAATAGATAATTAAGTGCCCTAATTAAAAGGTTAGGTTTCAGTTTTTTTTAAATTATTTATATTGCGACGGTTTCAACTTTTTCTTGAACTAGCACCGCCACAGGTTTTTACTGAAAGGACGTGGAGCTTCAAAATTTTAATTAGTGCACTTAATTAGCTCTTAAACAGCTCCTAATTTTGTAACAGATTTTATTCAGATTTTCCACTGTATGGGTCTAGCTTTATCGACGTTAATAATACTCATTGGTCGGACCTAATTGGACCCAGGTCTGACCTAATCGTCTTATCTGACCCGACAGGGCATAAAGCAAAGGTATCAAAAATTCAGCCCTTATCATCGTTTGCACAATTTTCAAAAAAGGGCGAAGTAATTTTGCGTTGCTAAAGTGACAGGTCAGTTTTAGAGTTAAGAAAGTGGGCGTAAGTTCGACGGCTGGAGTAAAAAGGGGGGTTAGGTCGGGATAAGGTTTCTTTAAAATACATGATCCGGAGTGCGAGTGGTTTTTACCCCTGGGGATACTTTTCTCGTGAGAGGGATGGAGAAGGGTAGGGCATGAAAAAATTAAAAAACTCAATAAATTCGTGTACCATTCGAGTAGGGTGAGTAACTACGTGAGTCAGTCAATTCCACTGAGGTCCAGGATGCTGTGCCGACGAGGTTGGCAAGAGAGGATGAACTCTTCAAAAGAATCAAAAGCTCTAGTGGTCCAACTTCATACGGTTCTAGGTTGCTCGACCCCATCGAGGCTTCGACTCCCCAACTGAATTTAAAGCTCTTCGAATTTTCGCCAGAAATAAATGGCTATATATCTCGAGCTGAATATCGGGGGTGAGTTCTGTTGGTTAACTTTCTTCGGGCAGGGGTAGAGGGTGACTTTGGTATCAAACCGGCGTACAAACGTGTCGGATAAATTACCCAACCCCTTGCTCGTAGAAGATGCATCGATCAGATCTTGGAGTTAGCGTCGACCTGGTCGTTAAATGTTTACTCAGCCAAGGGTGGGTATCGATATCTCAAGAAATACCCAGTGGGAAATTGTCTTTCATCCCCTAAAATTATACATAGGCTGGAGAGGGATGCTGGAGGTTTTAGAGGACGCTTCGCGTAATGGTTGAAGATCAGTAGAACATTCGTCTCCACGTTAACTGGTCTTGTCCTTGGGGATGTCGTTCAAGAGTTACCAAGGTGGGTTCATATGAAGTCATATGTGTGTAAAGTCTCATAGGGGTAGCTGAAGAAAAGAAGAGAGAGAGAGAGAGAGAGAGTGAGAGGAGAAGCAAAAAAAGAAAAAGCTTCAGTTTTCATCTAGGTTTATCTTTTTAACATTCTTGAGTACCAAAATTCTCTTTGGAACTACAAACTCTTCTCTTTGTCTCTTGGTCTTTATATTTTGACTTTCTCTCTCTCTCTCTCACTCTCCGTACATTTCTTCTACGTTTTATGACTGTGAATGGAATGCACGTGCACCCTGAACTTTTTATGCGCTTCATCCACGCTCCAGGAACTTCATAAAAACCTCGTAGTCTACACGAGGATCCTGGAAAACGAGTTTAGCTCTTTTTTTATTGTCTTTTTTTTCAGCGCAAAATGCAGTTTGGGCAGTTTGTTAACTTCTGTCGAAATTTCTCAGGATGATAAGTTCAGCCATTTCGTTTTATGGGTACCAACCTTGAACCATCTCTTACGACAATCTTCGGAGTTTCAAGGACGAAGTTGCCGTCTTGGAACGTGACACTGGTACCGCGAAACAGGACGGCGATTTCTGTGTCTGATTTCGTTTCCGGTTTGGTCGTAGTCTGAGCGGAAGTCGTCGACATTGAAATTCCATCGTCGGGTGACGTATATTCCGGTTCAACACTCCAGATTTTTGGTTTGACACTATTCACTCGCATTTTCAAAAATTATATTTGAAAATTTATAATTTTGATTTCAATCTTTTTTATACGCACGAAAAATTGCTTAAGCCTGATACACAGCTCTTAATACGCAATTATGTGGAATCCACTAGCTTGCTATTCGTTCGCTGACTGAACTGTTAATGGCATTGACAATCAGTGGGAACGTCAATCGGCAAATACTGGCTTTCATTACATCCAATATGGCGGCAACGAATGCAATTCGAATTATCTGCGTTACGGTGGGATGCACGCAAATGGTTATGTATCGTCCACAGGCACGCCTTAGAAGCTGGTTTTCAAAAGACTCGAATCGTTCCGCTAGACCAACATGAGGATCGTCCCAATGATCATGAAAATTGCTGTTAGAATAATGATAATAAAAATTGGCAGATCAATGATTTTTTATTACGTCATAATACGATCTATAAAATTATCGTATGATAATTAAATGAATTCATTAAGCGCCATCCACATGACAGTAGACGCATTACTTACGTATGGGTTTTGCATATGTTGGATAAAAAAAAAATTTCCTACTCATCCAACGGAAGATTGCGATAATTTTTTCCAGCACTCAAAAATGTCTCGTCTGCTTGACGTTAACGCACATATGAACGGGACTTGTCTAGCGAAAATGGAAATGTCGAAACTACCCTTAACGAGAGTCTCGTTCTTGTGCCTCACTTACCGGCTCGTCGACGTTCCGGGTTCTCGAATTAATTGCGTTACGGAAGGAAGAAAAGAGCAAAGGGAGTGAAGGGAGGGAGAAGAGGAATAAAATTCAAAAAAAAAAATAAAAATCCAATAAAAAGATATAGGGGCGTGGATGGGTAAAGGAGGAATTGAAAGTCGCCAGCATTTGCAGTGCTGAAAATTAAGCCCGTCGGGGATTAAAGTTGGCGATTTTTAGTCGTTTTCAAGAAAGGACCGAGAGGCGAGTAAAAAAGAGAAGAAAGAGAATAAAATAAAAGCCAAAGAAAAAAGATAGAGACAATATGTGGATATGACGTTTACGATGATACTGGTGGCGCGCTTAGTGCCAATAGCGAGAACTATCGTTATCTCGAAACGAGAAAAGATTTGAAATGCTCGACGGCGACGTAGGCGTCGGCGTCGTGTGTTATCGTCGTGTTATATCTGCACGAGGAAATTGCGAATTTCCACGCTTATGCAGGGCGTAAAGGCACGTGGGTTTTACTGCGCGAAAATATCTATTGAAATGCACTGTACGTAGTGAGAACACTGCCAGGCGGACTTTGAAAGAGAGTATAAAACGTCAGAGGCATAAAGTACGCAATGATAAATGCGCGGGGATGAGACTGGAGCATGAGAAAAGGGTAGGAGGATGCTGTGAATTTATTCTATTGTCTCTGTGTGCTTTGCAAGCCAGGGATGTATTACTCCATATAGAATCAAGAAAAATGAGTTCCTTAAAACCATTTTCTTTTTCAGATTACATTATCCCAGATATTACATAGATCCAGCTTGAAAAAGTCGTACTAAGAAAATTACTAAAAAAAATCAAGATTTTTTGGGATATTAAGAATTAATTTAGGCGACAATAATATTAGAAAATTTTTAAATAATATTTAAAAATTCTACGACAAAGTTTTGTGCTGCTACCGAATATAGTAGCTCCAGCCCTGATACGTCGTTCGCGTGTGTACGCACCTTGAGGGATAAGAAATAAACCTGCTATTCCTCGAGCAATACCGGTTATGGGTATTCTTACTATTCCATAAAGCCTCCCAGCAGTTTATATTATTCACACATGCAGCAAGAAACTTCTTCGGGCATAGAAAAAGTCAATAAAGAAAGGTTAATCCACACTGGCGGCATCGAGAACAAGAAGTTATGGATCCCAAATGATTTTAAACTAAAAGTATTTAATCCAACTGTCCTTTGGTAATGATAGACAATCCACGAATAGTTCAACATTATAGAACAATGAGCCAATGAGAAAATCCAGGATGGCCGCTTCGACCATAAATAATTAGTAACTACCCATAAGGACAAGTACGAAAGGCATGAAGTTCTCTATAAATTACTAAGTTATAGTGCATTTAGCATAACTTCCCTCGGTATATTTTCATACATACATGTGAATTCCGTAGCCACAGCCGAGTAGCTTCCGTTGCCGCTCTCTGCACAGAGATGGCAGCACCATACGCGGCAGTTGAGGAAGACGAGTCAAGGCGTCGCAGTAAAGGCGAAGGGCTGGTGAGCATCTTCCTTTTTTGTCGATTTGCACTATGTGTATATCAAGTGAAACGCACATACTGTGTGAACCAGTGAGATGCACTATGTGTGTGTGAAATTCATGAGTTCCCGACGGACTCCAAGATGCGCTCGTAAGTTACCAAAGGATTCTGGAGGTACAACAAACATACAGGGTTTTTTACTGTTAATATATTTAATACTGTTACCTCCTTCTTTTTCTTTCTTTCTCTATGCCTAACCTATTTTACGTTCTTCATAATCTTGCTTTTGATAATCATCGCGGTGTTACTATTGCTTTTGCTATTGTTGCTTGTGCTGTTGTTGCTTTTGCTGTTGTTGTTTCTGAAGATGCAAAAGGCATACAGGGTTATGTTAGGTAGATACGTAAGTAAGCATTTAATATTGCTACTTCCTTCTCTCTCTTTTTTTTCTATATACCTAATCTATTTTACGCGCTTCAAATGGTTTTGCTTTTGATACTCATCGCGGTGTTTCTATTGTTTTTGCTGTTGTTGCTTCTGGAGATACAACAAACATACAGGGTTATGTTAGGTAGATACGTAAGTATGCATTTAATATTGTTGCCTCCTTCTTTCCTTTTCTTTCTCCATACCTAACCTATTTTACGCTCTTCACATAATCATGCTTTTGATACTCATCGCGGTGTTACTATTGCTTTTGCTGTTGTTGCTTCAGCCATATATCAGACAGCCTGAAACTCTAAGCACTCGGAGTACAAACTTTCGGCGGTGAAACAAGAACTATAATCCAGTTGAATTCTTGTTTGAGTATCCGCTGTGCTATGCTTGCCAAAGGCACTGAGCTTTTTCTTTTCGAAAATTAATATTTTTCTTAGTTTTCTTGCCTTGGGCTCTTTCCTCTCTTCCTACCGAGTAATGTGTGTTGCATTTTTATTTTGTTAGACTCGATTCTTGTTGAGGGAAGTGAATTTTAAAAATTAAACATGCAAAACAATTTCTTAATCTAATTCGTTCTTTTCTCTTTTTCATCTTAAAGCTTGATTTATGAAATCGCACGTTTACATATTAAACGGGAAATCGGTGTCGGCGCCCCACGTGGCCACGATCAAAATATTGTTGATTTAATGGATACTGTGTGTTCGCACGTACATGACCGCGTTTATGTTACATGCTTGGATCACGTATGGCGAACACGTATGGCGCGTAGACAAGTTTTTAAAAGTATTCATATTAATGAACGAGACTGCCTCGAAACAGCTGGACACCTTGTATACTATATATTCCACTTAGTAACAGTATTACAACACGTGATACGTGTGATATGAAATTAATTCACATTGTTATTATAACTGCTATTAATTCTGCATATTTAAAAAGTAAAAGTCGGCTGCTAATATTTTGAAATCAATCTAATAAATGTTAATATAAAATAATAATGGCAAATTGAAAAATAGTCTAACGAGATGTCATTATTTTCAAAAAAAAAATGGTCTCTCAGACATTTTTGTATATTTGACAGCATTATAACTTGATCTTAGGTACGTCACGGTATCTTGATCCTAGACATACCTATTCCACTCAGTGACGCTTTAGTCAGTCTAGTCCCTCTTCCAACCCCAGGCCGAACTGAGTTTCACTATTAATTAGACCGGCTGAACTTCGCTTGTCTCCATCTACCGGTGAAACCGGAAGACTCCTAATT
>JARPRH010000104.1:130441-156498 GCA_031763665.1 Calameuta haemorrhoidalis | reverse complement strand
TGCTTGACAAAGTGGAAATGTACCTTGCATAGTCGGACAGATGAAACGAGACTCAACGAGGATGCTGGTCTCGACATGTGAAACAAAGGAATTATTGAAATTTCATTGTGGACCGTCTAGATTGGAGTCGTTGAAATTACGAAAATAAATTTGATAAGAGAAATTGTAGCTTGTGGTTTTTTTTAATAATTAAACGAATTAAGAATATCGTTTTTAATTAAAAAATAAATTCTATAATAAATTAGACGATGCTTTATTAATTTGTATTAGTGGTTGGGTTTTGATTTTGAGTGAATAAAAATTGCAAAAAAAATTTTGGAAAATCGGAAGTGTCACGATTTGGGTTATGCTGATAAGAAATCGATATTCACTGTCCGTTTTCATTATTAGGCCAAACTGACAGTAATGAAGATCAGACGGCCATTAGAGCTCTTCTTCTTGGCGAGGAGTGAAAGTTTCACCCAGGTCAACTTTCACCGTGAACCTCGGGGCGATGATTACCGTAAACAGAACGATTGTCCTGGCTTGTACGTTTCCTGAGTATGCGGAACGTGGAACGTGAAACCGAAGGAAAGTGGAACTGGGTTTAATTGACATTGAAAATATTCATGACTCGTGATCTTTTTAAAGATAAGTGAAAGTAATATACGTCATTAATAATCATAACCTAACCTAACTTTGTAAAGATTATACAAAATTTTTCTGATAATATTGAGTAATATTTTTTTGGAAAATTTTCAGTCATCTTTATTGAAACGGACAAATTTTTGTCTCGAACTATTCAAACCTGTTTCTAAGGTCACTGACTGTTCCGTACCGGTTTTTTTTAAGAAATCGGTTGGGACCCTCCAGGTCCGTAACGATCTTTTTCATCATTAGACATGACTGTACCTACAGTGTAAATCATATGGACACTTGGGTACGAAGAATTGAGATAATTTTTGAATAAAATTTTTGAATTGTTTTGCGATGTATATATGTATACATAATAAAATTAAAATTAATAGAATAATAACAATACAAACTGAGTCCGCCGTAAGTTGAGTCAACGAATCAAATTCCACTCAACGTCCCTTTACTAATTACCTAAGTCATTACAAGCCTTTAATTACGTCAGACGGAACGAGTCCTCGTAATAAAATCAGCAAGATATTTTTTTATCAAAGAATTATCTTAGATAATAATTATCTAGATAGATAAGATATAAGAAAAAAATGAAAATTTCATTTAATACTGTACTTGGCCTCGAACTTGACCTAAATCTTATTAAGGATAATGGCGGTAAATTTAAATCTACCCGAGTCATCATCATGATCATTCGACTTCTGGAGAAATCCACGTCCGAGTTTCCGACCAGGCAACTTTCATCCTTTTGGTGAACGTTACACTTTTTTTTACATATTTACACATCTTATACACAGCCGTGTGTACACATTGAAAAAAGAAATCTAGGTCGTCGCGACGGCTAATTAAAACGGTGCCACGAAAAAGCGACGTGAAATTCGCCAGGACGATTTTAAAGATACGTCCTTTCTATTTTGGGGCTTGTATCTTTTTTATCATGTCAAAGATAACCCATTGTTGTACAAAAACTCACGTGTACAATACACATACATTAAAATTATGCCAATCGCCATAGAAAGTCTGACTTGTCTTGCTCCCCTCGAATTTCAAAGAAACATAATTCTTGTATCCGATCAAGATAATTTTCAAGAAAAAAAAAATAAAAAATAAAATTCAAACAATACTCAGATCAAAATCTCCCCGTACATTAACGCCAGTGTTATCTTTTCCCTCGTTCCACACACACGTGTACCTATAGTTGAATCAAGATAAAGTTTTATTTTCACGTGAACTACTAGCACCCATAACGATAAAAATCTACAGTGAGAACAGGAGCGATAGATTGTTACATTGAGCGACAAAAAACAAGTCACCAAATAATTCGATAAACGCGACAGTTGTCGCTCACATGAAAATAAAATTAATTCGATATCATCATAAAATCGACCTCGTAAAGTCGTACAGATCGTTAAAATTGATACCAAAAAAAAAAAAGAAAAAAAAATATTATCCTCGCTCGCACTTGCGTACAAGCCTTAATAATTCTAAAAAAAATACATAAATAATTAATCGACACATTTTGCATAATTTCAAACTCGTCGCACAGACGTAAGAATAAATAAAAAAAAATTCTATCAAAATTTCGCAATTCGACTGGTTTAACAGTTACCTTTTTAAAAAAACCGCAATAATAGCTCCGACCCGAAAGGCATCCGGTTTCTCGGATGGCTGTGCAATTTGCAGATGTGTATTTCCTGGCGCATAACTTCCCATGGGAATCCCCGGCTTGCCTCCTGTTTTCCCTTAACCTATCCCGCATGCTTGGAAACAGTTTGGTTATCTACGAAGCTCTAACTGGCTCAAGTGCGCATTACGCGGTCTAACTATTTGTCTAGGTACTGCCAGCCGTGTATAGAGAGGATTGTTTGCGCATGCGCATAACTATGTTTTTACCCGGAAACGACGCCATTACAGAGCACGCATTTCGCAGTGCAAAAAAAAACGAGCAATAATCAGGATACGAAATCCCATTACAGCATGTAGAGTTTAATGTATCGAAAACAAACGAAATTTTATTTTTTATATCTATAGGCTATTCTGTACTATGGGAATTTTTTTTTGTTTTATTATTTTACTCCCTGTATATTTATACAAGGGATTTACCGAGCCAATAAAGTTTCCATGTGAAACGTCAACCATGTTGAACGTACATGATGCAAACGTATATCGAAATAAACGTTATCACAATCACTGGGTAAAATCAATCAGTTCGGAATCAGATAACTCGAGATTACTATCTACATACGTATTGATATCAAAATTTGTATATATGTATATAGCTATATTATCTAGACCATGTGTATGTTCAAGATTGAGGGTCTGTTCGAAATTCATTTGAATATTCAATCCGTTCGTCTCTTAACACATGTGATGGGACTGATTAATTATTTTTATCTTAAATTTTTATTTTCAGTATTAGCAGTGAAATAAAAATTAAAGTCAGATAGAAATCATTTATTTCGAAAATTCGATCTCGAAATAAGATTTTGGCACGAAAGATGTAATTACAATGCATCTTAAGCTGTTGCCAATATTTTTTCTACTCGTTTCAATAAATTAATCTTTTACATTTTTTATCTCGGCGTTCACATTAAAAATTAAGTTTATCGATAGTTGATTAAAAAACCGATTCCTTTATCAATTACTTATCGGATACAGAAATAAATAATAAAAATGGCGAATAATTTTTTTTTATTTACACTCTACTCGCACGTTCTACCTTATTTTTATGTTCCACATGGATCACCGAAGTTTTTGCGGATCTCGAGAAAGAAAAAAAAAAAAAAGGACCGATCATCTCACAAAATTTTCTTGTCCATTGTCTACACGAGCTTGTTCTGCTATCTTCTCTAATATGGCTAGGCTAAGTATATAAATCCTTCTTCCCCTTATGGTTAGGCTAGGTTCACACCCGCTGACACATGGACGCGTCAGCTGCAAATCGCTTTCCTTATGTCACACTGCACGTGTGTGCTTTTCGCCGAGCACAGAACTTTCGTTCCGTCGCGTTCTGGCTTCCTTTACTATATCCCGGGCGACATATCGGGGCAATCTAAAAAGTGCCCGGAAATGGCTGCATTTGGCGTTCTGGAGGATAGTAGGTGGGTGGGTGGGTGGGTGGTTGCCCGTTAGTGGAAATTTCACGCAATACTTCAGACACCATAGATAATATATATGGCGAGTGTCTTGTCGCGAAGATTAGATGTTTCGAAAATAAAATACAGTTTGGCGGGAAATTTGAATGGCGATACGACGATTTTTTAATTAAACATTTTTTTCTATGTGAATAAAATTTTATCGAGGTCGATTATTTATTAATATTTCGATCTACGTCAACATCTTCATACGCAATTTATAGCGAACCATATGGGTGCCTGGATAAGCTGCACACGTCACTTAACGAAGAGACCACATACGGCTCCAGTTTCCTATACGAAATCTCGATCACACGTAGCACGAAACTCGAGCCGAACACGTGGACTATACAGGTTGCCACGTCACAGACTAAATTATCTCTTTCACAGGATCTGCCATTTTTCTGACTTAAAATATCACCAAACACGGATGCTGTATTTAAAAATCCGTTTTCCACATTTTCAAATTATATTACTTAAACCAGTCCGTTCCATCATTTTTGTCAAAAAAAAAGACACTTTATAAAAATTTCAAAAATCATACATCCCGTCGTCTCAAAGACAATACTTGACATAGTAATATAGACTATATTTAAAAAAAAATTTTTTTTCAAAAATAATAATTTTGAAAAAACATACATATGTATAATGATACTGTATCGCGTATCAACGTATCGTCCAATTCGTCAAAATTGTCCAACGAGTTTTGGCCACGTATGATATTCACGCTCTCGTTCGCCGAGGTCATCATAAAATGTGGTCTTGGTCATCCTGCTCCCCACCATCAAGCCCGACCGTCATGAAAGCGATGACATCAACCATCACGAAAGAGCCGTACGATAGCCCGAGCAAAAGCAAAGGCCTAGATTCCATGAAGAGGGGCCAATGAGACGGCGCGATGTGGCGTTTTCTCCTGTCCTCCTCTTTGGTAACCGACGCTCGTCTGGTCCCGCGTCGACGCACGGAACCAGTGCGCATCGCCGACTACACAGACGTATCTCCATGAGAGTGTACGGGCGACTGCCGCCGCCGCCGACCTCAACGCCACGAACGATAGAGCATCGGCACTTCAGTTCTCGCCGGCAGCCGCCACCGTTCAGACATGATCCGCAACGCAGCGACAACGACTTTTTACGCGCTCGCGACGTGCCTCGTTATCGCGACTCTGGCAAGTCGCGACGTTCGGGCCGAGTCCGATCAGCTGAAGGTTGAGAATGTCTACGTGCCCGAAATTTGTGATGTCAAGTCGAAAAAGGGTGATCAGCTGACTATGCATTACACCGGGACCTTGAAGGATGGTACCAAGTTCGACTCAAGGTCAGTGACCTCAAGATATGGGAATAACGTTAAATGAGTTTAGAGATTTTTTTATAATTTTTTTTTTTTTTTTTTTCTTATCAGTCTCCTCCATTTTCTTCCTCTTATCTCCATGTATTATCCTCGTCTGATCCCAACGACCCGAAGTCGCATTACTTTGAAATATTGAGCATTTCCTCATGGTCGTTATTCGGCTGATCTATGGTAAAAGTACGGGTGGATTTTAAAGCAATGCGCTTGGGTTTTAATGCGATATACTTGATTCTCATAACGCTTTGATAATTCGTCACGGACGATTGCTTGACACTCTTATCAATGGAGTGACGTGTCTTTCTTATCTGTGCTATCGGGAAAAAATATGTCGTTCGGAAATTCTCACGGGGATATCAGAGAAACGTGTGTGGCATTCGGTATTGGTTGAAATGCTTCTAGAAGGAAAAAAGGTAAATGATGTAAAAGCAGGTTTATATAGGGTGTCCGTATGGTATCTGACTTACGGATAGTTTTTCGTGTTCTGGCCACGTAGAAAGATCGATGAATGATCGATTGATCGAATAATTCGTCAAATTAGATACGGATTATGATTAGGAAAATTTTTCAATGGAAATTTTAACTTTTCACTTGTCCAACGATTTAGGCTGTTTCTCCTTTGCTTTTTGTTCTCTGTTTCTTTTTATCTTATTGTTTTGCTCTCTTCTCCTCTCTCTCTCTCTCTCGCTCATTGTTTTGCTTTCTCTCTTCTCTACCATCCCAAATCCCTCGCTACTCACCGCTACGAAAGCCGTGATTGAACTTTAATGTAGTTTAGATTGGTACGGCTCAACCGAAACTCGTGGCAAATCTGGATTCGTGAAACGCGTATAGCTGCGTATCTAAGCTGTGGGTATATATATATATGTATATATACAGTACATAAATAAGTACGGGATATAAACGTGTAGATCGGTGCGGAATGATTATGTAGATCGGAATACCGGAAGTACTTGAGGGAAAATTTGTTTCGCGGTAAATATGAAGAATCGATAAAAATGTTATAAAATATAATTCATATTCGTAAATAAATTAATTCAAATTTAATTCGCGACTTCTGTCTGATGAAATTTCACGCAATGGGAATAGGCTGATTATATAGGTACTGTATGTGCGGATTTTGTAATTAAATATTTTCGTATTGGATTCATTGTCGTGGGCTCTGTAATTAGGTGATGTCAATCAATTCGAATCCGAACGACTAATTAGTGTGGATTAATGTCCCCCCTTCTCAGTCTTATAATTGATATTTAAATCTTATTAGCATTTTTATTTTTATTGAATTTTACAAACGGATGTGGCTCTCGTCGTTTTGTCCGAATTATTTCAAGTTTTTGGGTAATTTGTTTTTTTTTTATGAATTATGGAAATAAATTAAAATTTAATGGTCACTTTTTTAACAATTTTTTTCTTATCCAATTTTTTTTTAAATTGGTTCAAATTTTTAACGTCTTATTCGTTAGGCTTTGCCGAACTAAAGTAGAACGTATAGTTTTTGTTATTAGGCCCAAGTTGGGTGATACAATTTTCGCGTGACAGTCAAAGTACCGATAACTCTCTAGTGTCTTAAAAAATTAGAACTAGGAACTTAAATGTCCATTCGTGCTTGCACTTAAATTTAGCGTATCTAAAGTCTATGCGTATTAACTCTAAGATGAATTCCTTGTAGTATTCTTGTATTTCATTCTTTATTTACTTGTCTGCTATATCTATATATGTCCTTATAAATCAGTGCTCTGCTGTGTATTTTTATAAATTTTGAAACACCGTTGAGACCATTGATAAAAAATTTTCAAAATGCCTTCGACGCGCATGGACAATTTTTAATTGAATGAGTTCAAAGAATTTTTGAAAACGATAAAAAAGATCTTCGTGATTTTCCCAGGATTAAAAAGAAAATAAAAAACTCGCGATTCTTTAAAGAGATAATAAGACTCAAAAAATACGTGCAGCTAATCAGCAGTAAAAACATATAAGGAAAATATAATAAGACGAACTATAACAATAATAGTATACACACATGGGCATGTGAAAACATAACTTTCCTTTATTTTCACTCCACTCTCTCGGTACAGTCAATGCCAATAAGACAAACCGAATAAGACAAAGTAAAAGTATATAAATAAATAATTTAAAAAAACCTAAGAGTCTCTTTCATAAAATTAAAAAAAAATGCCGAATAAAAAATTAATTGTTCTTACAAATTGTACCTACGACAAGAAAAAATCTCATATTTCAACGAGAAAAAATCCTGCGTTCAGAACTTCACATAAAATCGACTGGAAACTCTCGGGAAGCCCTAACCTGGGTCTACGATAACAAAACGCTCCTGATAACGCGTTATCTTCCTTTCTATACTCGGCAGGGATGGACCTTGCTTATGGCAGCAAAACGTGTTATCTCAGGCCACACGCCTTCGCTGCTTGTCTGCTTTTATACGTTGCTGCATTCCCATATCACTATACATACAGTCAGATCGCTACATTGCTTGTAGCCAGAGAACAGTATTCGTGGACCATATAGTATAGTCTGTGCTACACACAGAGAGAAGTGGGGAGAGAGAGAGAGGCGGTTCATAAAGAGAGTCGACAGACAAAAAGGAGCATCCGCAAGAAGAGTTACCGGTTTATTTGCCAGTGCGATATTCCTTGATTAAAATTTGAGTCGAAGGAGGTGGACGAAAAAAATTAATTAAAATTCCATAAAGAAGAAATCGTGGTTCGCTAATGAAAATTTTTTAACATTCGTAATCTTACTTTATCGATGTTACATTGATAAGAGATATCATTATCTGTTCTGATCGATAAAAATTATTTTTTATCTCGATTGTAATTATTAGTGACTTTGTTAACGTTTCATTGGAGTTACAGTTATTGGAGTAACACTTTTCTACTTAACGATCCACTCGGTATATTATACTGTATTATATTTGTATTTACCTGATTCATCTACCAGATCAGTATTACCGTGTATATTTAACTGAGAACTAAGACTATTTTCTAGCTCTTAACAGAGGTCTTCGCGCGAATGGAGTCAATCGCGGCGTCAGGAGATACAAAGATTAATGAAAAGGAGTCACAATAAATGGCAAGAGTAAAATTATACTGCATTGTCTTTGTATTTACCTGATTCAACTACCAGATCAGTGTTACAAACGGCACAAAATAAACATGACTGATCACGAGGGCCAAAAGCACGAATAAGGTCAAAAAAAATTCGGCAAAATCTCTAAGACTATTTTCTAGCTCTTAACGAAGGTCTTCGCGCGAATAAAATCAATCGCGGCGTCAGGAGATAGAAAGATTAATGGAAAGGAGTCACAATAAATGGCAAGAGTAAAATTATACTGTACTGTCTTTATATTTACCTGATTCATCTACCAGATCAGTGTTACCGGGTATATTTAACTGAGAACTAATCCGATTTTTCTTCTAATCACATAAATGGCGAGAGTAAAATTATACTGTACTGTCTTTATATTTACTTGATTCAACTACCAGATCAGTGTTACCCGGTATACGGAGACTTATCGTTAACTATTATTAGTCCCGCATTAAGCAGCAAATGGGTTACAGTGTAAACCTCGTTGAGGCCCAGTCCGCGTCATACGGGCTTTAAGTGGTAATTCGTAATCGCTACGGGTAGATACGACGTTATGATACAATTCTGGTACAATGGGTAGCTCGTGTTAGCCATTAGGGCGGTATTACACGAAGCGACAGTAGCAAGTCGCTCATAGACTTGAAAGGAAAATTATATCGAGTCGCTACGATCGATATCGATAACAGATGATAGAAATATTAATATCAGTAGCGTTTCGATTTTTTTTTTCATTTACGTCAATTCTTAATTTTTTTTTTTTTCAAGCACAGTTTGCAACCCTGATATTTTTTTCTTACTTATCTACTCGTTTCCTTTCTTTTTCTTCGTTTACTCCACTTATTCTTTTTTTCTGCTTGATTACATTCGCGATCGTTGCGTCATCCGTCACCACGTATCTGATTATTACGTTCGCAGCTGTGCACACAGTGAACATATGTATTATTGACAAGGATATACATTCACGTATGGCTACACATATGTGTTCGCCTGCTTCCTGATTCTGACGTCATATCCAGACTTCAGACGTCTCTGCCTCCTATTGTCTAGCACATATCAACCTGTTGGGTCGCCTTGTTATTTTTTTTTTATTTGCTGTCAAAAGCGCCTTACATCTTGATAGAATACAAAGTACCATGTATTCTATTCTGTTTTATCCATCCCCTTTGGCAATTGTAAAAAAAAAAAAAAAAAATTGGTCAGACATGGGAGGAAACCAATTTTTTTTCTATCGATTTCTATCGTAAAAATTAACTAACCTCCTTTCTCACTCTCTGGAACGTGTAAAAAATTATTATCGAGCTACCCTTAATGCACAGATATATACATATATATATCGGCTCGAACAGGGATTTCCTTTCAATTCATTAAAATGAAAAGCGCATACCGGGTATGTAAAGAATGGAATTGAAAATGACGTTTATTCGAGTAGAAATGTAAAAAGAAAAAAAGAAAAGAAAAAAAGATGAATGACAAATTCCGAACCTGGTATGCAGAATAAAATCAGCGACGAAGGTAGATATTCGTTGTATTTCTTTGCAAGAATTTCCGTGCTAGTCAGTGAAACAGAGATAGGTGATAAGGGGTGATAAGGGAAGAAAGGGTGGTCCGAGTGGGTGATAAAATATACAATATTTTCCCATATTCTGAAATATTCTCTTGTTCCGTCGATAAAGTCAATTTTACGCGATTGACTAAAATTCTATCTCGAGTTTCTCCTCTTTCGCTCCTTTTTCCCCTCTTTACCCCCTCTCCGCCCCTCTTGTCATTTTTCGGCACTATCACTCACGCGTTATCAATATGCGAGTATACCATTCTGTTTTACCTACTTTCTGACCTACGCGAAAAAAAAAACCGTGCCTATAGTCTCTTTCGCGTAACACCATTTTTTCACGTTCACGTACTTCTCACGTATATACAGGGTGATTCGAAATTTTTCAACGACCGTCCAAAACTGCCGATAACGTTTCTACAGCCTCGGTCGGTAAAGAAGGGATGCCGTACTAATCATGTACATTGTAAATACGTATTGCGTGTAATTAAATTTTGTTCTCTTTCTTTTTATTCCCGTTTAACCAAAACAACAAGGGCGCACCCTCATTTAGCCGCGCAACCGGCGAATAGTTTGAACTTAGCGCGCCGAGAGAGGCGGTCTCGAGGAGTCCCTCAATTAAACAAAGTCAAACGACGACGGCCGACGTCGAGCAACGTTCGTTCGGCATCGTCCCGTGTATTTTAATTAAGGAACATGCGCGCACCCCCTACACGCGCCCCCTATATACTCGCTCTGTAGAAAACACCAGGGCGGCTCATTTCCTTCTGCAACGCTACTAGATTTAATTAGTGCCGCGCCAGGACTCCCGGGATGGTAAATGTTTTTCCTCGCGGGACCAAACGGTGTTGGTTTCACCCTCCCCCCCGTGCATTTTCCCTACCCCCCCCCCCCCCCCCCTCTTTCATGCCTTCAGTCATACAACTTACATTCGCCGTAAAATTCACATACGGAACCCCCCCTCCTACCTCCCCCCCATCATGCCCAAGTTTTACAGTGTATGCACGAACTCTTAATGAAAAGTGTGTAAAAGCGTAAATTAAGTTCAAATTTTTATTTACCCCCTCCTCGTCCAAAACCCTCAAAATTACCCCCCTCCCCCATATTCGCAAATTTAATCGTTTAAATAAAAAATTTCAAAAAAATTTTTTTTGACAGCCCAAGATCTTATCAATGGACCAATTAGTAATATCGACTAATTATAACTTTTAATTGATTAACTTCTCCTACTATGTTTATAATTTTGAAAAATGTCTCTTCCCATCCGTGCCAATAGTTTTTTTTTTGGTGAATCACAAAATTACTTCTCCGCAAAATTTCAAAGTTTATGTTCGTTACCAAAATTGAAACTACCTGCATCGGCCTACTGATATCAATGTACAGTCGCAGTTTGTTATCGTATCTCGTGGAGTCTCGCGATAAATTAGTCGCGTAGCAGGGGCGAACGCGTATCAGAAATTCGACATCGTATAAATTACGTTCATCGGAATGTAAATGCGAGTCTGGGCTAAGGCGTCAGATAGGTTAGGTATGAAGGGTTGGTAATACTGTAACACATATATGTATACATTATACGTATGCTTTTGTACATACATACATACATACATACATATAATAGGTGACAGAAGCAATGTAAAGCAATGAACTTAAGGGACCCCGAACAGTCATTGCTTCGACAATGAGGTTAGGTTAGGTTGCATTAGGTACCCACCTATAATCCCACAATGTATCGGTATAGTCGTGGTACAACGGGGAGAGCTTTCAATTAAGCAGCATTGTAACCCAAGTACAGTATCGACCATTCAACAAGTCGTTCAATTCCTCGCGTCTCCTTCCTTCCTCGTGGAAGCGCATTGCCAACCTTGAAAAGTCAGGGCACCAATTTACATTAATTTTGCCCAACCGCACTTTCGGTAAGCTGGCAATACGTGGGACAAAGCCGTGTCGGGGGCCTGATTGCTCTCGCCATATTTCTTTACAAGTGCTGCCACCTGGCGGCGAGGCTTTGATTTATCTGTCTTCTCGAACCTTCTTCGATACGTTATATATATAGATATATCGTGAATATATTTAATCGAATGTTCTTTATCTATGTAATTTTTATACTCAGTCTTGATATAATTTAATATATTTTTTTTTGCTATATTAATACATAAGTATATCAATACATAATATATAGTTCTTTATCTATGTAGTTTCTATACTCAGTCTTGATATATTTTAATATATTTTTTTTTTGTTATATTAATGCATATTTATATCGGTTTATCCGTGTAATTATTGCAATTAGAGAATCTTCATATATTTTTACTGTTACGCACTGTATACGGATGTATCTCATTTTACTCTGAATAAATGTGAATTACAATTAGAGAATTCGCGCGTATAATTTTTACACCCGCTATACATCTGGCGACTTTGAGACCTTTGATATGCACGAGCTCGCCCGGGCATTGCCACGTGACTCCGTCCGCGTATTCACCCTGCAGGCACTCTCGCGTACCAAGGTCGTGCGACACGAAATACCTCTCCGGGGACAGGAGAGAAAAGTGGTAGAAAAAAAAAACATAAAGAAAAAAAAATATGTAAACTCCCTTCGAGAATCGTGTTAAGGGATGACCTAGGGTAGGTAGTCACTCGCTTGAATATTTGTCTTTTAAAAGAACGAAACAGGTGAACCTACCGTAGGTTACTTATTTTTTTTTTTAATAACATTCTCATATTTTAAGGGTAGGTCAAGTTAGGTTGGTATTAATCGACAGAACGAGCCACCGATTAACACGGGAATCCCAGCGTACGGGATTTGAAGGCTAAATATTTTTTGACGCTTACGTCATATGTGCGTATAATTGCACACAGTTCGAATTTATCGTTCGATCGTGCACAAGTGGCTCCGCCGTACTGTTAAAATGGGAACCAGCTGGATTAGTGCGCTGCGTTCGTAGGTTACGTAAACGGGCGGGGTTACGAAACGCTACCGGGTTGTTATAAAAGATTCAGATGGCCGAAGCGCTCGTATATCGGGGAACGATGTATCAAACTGTCGCCATTAAATTTCTATGCGAACACGTGTAGCTGGTTAGTGTGTGTAATGGACGCATATGTGAGTATCGGGATAATCAAATGTGTATATATGTATATGCGCGTATATATAGTCAGTCGAAGGGGTGGTTTTTGATCTCTGATGCTGGTAAGACAGTGAAGCCTAATGGGGCAAGGGTGGTTTTTGGATGACATTTTCCACCCTATATATTACATGGACAAATATATATATATATATATATATATATATATATATATATCGAGAGAGAGAGAGGGAGAGGAAAAATGATAGACAGAGGAGGGAGGAAGGGGGGAGGGAGAAAATTCGAAGATTTTCTCAGCTGTTCGACCGTGAATTCGAGAGGGGGTGGGGAGGGTTGGTTTCTTTAACAGCGAAAGGATAGGAGGGAGTGGATGATCGAGAATCTTGGTAATGATCTATAAATTTTCAAGGGTAGTATTATGGATCATTGAGTTGGATAAGTCTGTGTATATCTATATAGCTTATACATCCCGTGGGAGCGGACTCAGCAGGTTTCAACTTTTTCTTTTTTTCTTTCTCTTTTTTTTCTCTCTCTCTCTTTATCCTCTTCTCAACCTCCAACTGTCCAGGATTCTGACTTTAATCCCATATCTCCAGCGAATTTCTTGAAGCTGCATGATATACTTTTACGTCGTGACGTGATATCGAGCAATCGATGCCGTATGATTTGTTGCTTTCTTTTTTATTTTTTTTTTTCTTTATTTTCACTTAAATCAATAACTCGGTAAGAAAGTCGAAAAGGAATTTTTCTCGTTTATTCGATACGGTAATATTTTTAATGGCGTGACAAAGGTCGTTGGATTTTTTTTTAATTGTTTTAAGTAAAACTATCCATTTGGATATATTTTTTATTTTCTTTTTATTTATGCATTTGTACATGTGTTATTATATATATATGCACTGTGTATTATTTGCATTGGTATTTTATATGGTGTGGCAGGTCAGGTTCGAGGGTAGGTCTTGCTACGGTACGACGATAAATTGACAATTTTTTCATCCCCCGTTAAATTTTTTTTTTATTCTGGACATGACGTGTGTTTTTATACGTATAAAACTGTAAATGTAAATATACATATATGTTATTTAAGTGTCACATGGGTGTATATATGTATATATGAATGGTATTCGACGAAGGATCAGAGATTTTATTTCTATGTTCCTGACGTTCGCGTCACAGTCGACGCCCATGGTTGGTTTTTTGTGTTGACGATGGTTATCAATAAGACACGTGATATTGGCATTTTTTTTTCGAAAAAAATTTTTTTTGCAAATACCGATGTCATTTTTGTCAGGATTGCGTATGCGTGTATATGCTAGAGGAGCGGGTAGAAATTTGTTTAGCTGGTACTCAATCCAAATTTTACGATGGTCGACCGACGTTTCAGACCCTTGAACCGCGACGCCGAGGACGCCGACGTCGGTTCGCACTTGACGTCCGTGCGAAAATATATGGCGACCTTTGAACTTATGTGAAATAATTAAGAAGCCCTGCGACAGGTTGAAGGACGTCAGGTGAAATTCTTTAAAATTTAAATCACCCCTTGGAATTTATAAAGCGACGCCTGGCGTCTCTCGGCGACATCAATTTGTCGTGAAATACACAGTAATTTTTGAATTTTGATTTTAAATACGAATTATCGTTGTTGCGAGGTTCTTCACCCGTGTCACGTCATTTGATTATTTTGGATAATTAGGTAAATTGAAAAATTTGAGATTTTGAAAATTTTGAAATTTTTTAAAATCTAATTCAAACGTCCGTCCACGAGCTTCCGCGCAGTCGTACTATATTATATATGACGTCTATCGACGTCATTTCAACGTGTCCTAATGAAAACCGTCAACTTCACCCCGTCACCCCCCCTCCGTCATTTACCAGAATTGCGTACCCCTCTCCCCTCCTGCTTCCCTGGCAAAATTTCCATTGTCTGAGTAGTTTCGAGATTACGTCATTGGCAGGTTAATTATTTTCAAGGTATTTCCATCACATTCCGCTAGAGGGTACCAAATTTACATTCGCGGCGCAGCGACGCCATTTTGAAAACGCGCGTGGCAATTGACAAGAAAACAACAGAGACTAAAACAGACACAATAAAACGTTTCATAAGGGTGACGGGTAATTAAAAAGTAAAATTAATGATAAAATCTAATTAATTTTTTGAATAATGACCCAAGCAACGCTTTTTTTCCAAAAATTAACTATTTCGTGAACCCCAAGTCACAAGGTACCTGGCCTAAAGTCAAAAACGTAAAATTGACCGTAAAAAAATAAAAAAAATGTATTGTTATTGTTATTATCGTCCATATAAACAATTTTTGAATTTTCAGATCAATCGGGACTTTCCCACGTATATACTGCGCATGCGTATACGTATACATATATGGCTTCACTGTAGATCCTTATACTGATATCATTTGGCCTATATGACCTTAATGGACGCATCCGCATTCCGTATCACTTTCACACTTTCTTATTAGAAGTAAAGGATTGCCCTACGCCTACGCCAATGCGCTGTACTACAGTTCATAATGACGAAGAGATAGGGAAGAGAGTTCATTGATATTCCATACTGGATTTCCTGTCTATGGCACGTGCAGTATATCAAGCTAGTGCACATTTGTTCAGGAACGTAAGGATAGCCAGTAGCTATACAAACCTTTTTATGAATCGACTATATCAAATGCTCGCGCAGAATATTATATTATTGAGGGTAAAACAATTTTCCCGTCTTCGGATGCGGATATATAAATATATTAAAAATTTCTTTCTGCTCTGTATAATTTTTTGGATTTTTTTTGGGACATTTTTTTACGCGTCCTGGCGTCTTATTAAAATTTCGTATTGGGTCTGCTACTTCCGGTCCGAAAGTAATGATGTCGGAGGACGACTAGTTTCTAGTAGTAATGTCTTGGGGGTCAGACGCGACTAGGGACGACCCTTAAATTATAGCTAGACCGGACGTCAGTAGAGCAGTCCGTATAATGTCAGACAAATGAGAATCCTACTTCTGTAGTGCCTACTGGTGTATAACGGGTGGCTCAGATGAAAGTATATGCACCAATCGAGTGAATTAGGGTGGTTATTTCTTTGCTTGGATTATGACATAGATCAGATTTTTATGTCAGAACTCTTGTTTGGAATAATGAAAATTTACTTAGACAGAAATTGGTGAAATTTTTCGTTTTTTTTTCGTTTGATCCTACTATGGCGGCGGTAGGCCTGGATTGGGGTGGGTGGTGGGTGGATGGAAGAGTGGGGGAATTAAAAATACATCCACCTGAATATAAAAGAGCGAAGAATAAAAAGCAAGAAAAAAAAAGCAAAGGCCATTGGACATTGCTTGGACGGGGTAGTTGGGACAGGGATTACCAGGTGGGTGGCAAGGGGGTGGAAAAGTAGGAAAAGCAGAAATAAAATGTTGATTAAGTGAGCATAAAAGCTTTCCACCATAAATTTCAAAGAATAGGTCGATCGATTCGTTCCGACGATACGTTTCTGCTTTTTTTTTATTCTCTTTCTTCACTCTTTTTTTTTTCATTTCTCCTCCGCCCTCCTCGAAATCTTCGGCTGCAACTTTTTGGCTATGTTCCGGGGATCCGGTCCAACCCCCAACCAACCTGCCCCTCCGACACTTGGTAAATAGATATTTATAGGCGACTCTATGAAAAACGTGGAAAAAACATCCCCTAGTCTTCGGGGGTAGATTTTGTCCGACCCTCGCACCCAGAAGCGTGGGAATTCGTGGTTGATATAGTATGAACATAGGTGTGAGAGAACGAAGGATAAGAAGGTGGGGGTTGAAAGGGATGACGCAAAAGAAGAAAATAAAAAAAAAAACTCATAAAACTACTTGGCCTCCGGCGCACCGCGGGGTGGCGAAAGGAGTCAAGAGGGTAGTAATGGCGATATAACGTAAATATATTGTAGCATACGAAGACGTATGGAAAAGATCGAGCATTTTGTTACGTTAACTCTGATAAGAGTATAGCGGGTGGGTTTGAAGTATGCGCGAGGGGTAAGAATGTCTGGGGTGTCAAAATCGTTTTACAAACACATCAAAGAAGCTGGACGTCAATGTAAGCCAGTGATAATAATAATAACAGTAACAATAATAATAATAACGCACAAAAATATAAAAAAACTCATTATACGTCATAGGACAGAGACAAATATTTTTTTTTTTCAAAAATTTCTAACACGTACTTCCGGTTGACGAAAAGACTGCATCCACATTAGTGGACCGACGTAAAAGACGTCCCGACGTCTATCGTCGCGTCTCGTGGAAAAAAAATTGATCGAACGTAAGAAAGATCTAGAACGTTCCTTAATGTTTTTTTACTTTTTCTTCTACCGCCATTCGCACGCCCTTCTGGGTCCATTTTTTTCTCCCGGTTTTTTTTTGCGCGGGTCGAAAAATTGCCAGAAGTCAAAATTGGTTTTTGGAAATGTCTTTTGGGGATCGTCGTTTTTTTTTTGACGAGGGATGAAATTTTTTTGACTCATTCGTTCTCGGTGTCCTTTTTTTTTCTTCGTATTTTAATCTGCTTGTTATAATATAAGGGTAACGGCCAATGTCGACGCCATTTTCCTTCTGTCAGATATTCCGTCGCCTGTCGAATATTAGGCCTTTGATTGATCGTTGTCCGCGTCGGGATATTTTGCACGGCTCTACGTCACGCGCCAGACGCGTCGAATATTTTTCTCGTCTCTTTTTTCTCGCGACTCCGAACGTGCACGTAAAATTGGCGGGATTTTTTTAAAATTCGAAATAACGCGTCTCTCATATTCGTTGAAAAGACTATTGTTCTGTCCGCATTCAATATTCATGTATTTAACGTCTATCAGTCTCCATCTATTGATATTCATCGTAATAATAATAATAATAATAATCAGTCAGAACCAAATGCATCCATTTCTCTTGCAATTTTGATAATGTGCATACAAAGTGCATTTTCAACATGAAAATTCAATCCATTAATAGTCCCGTTATAGTTCCAATCACTGTTGCGTCATAGACAAAAAAAAGTTTGATTTAACGCAACAGTAGAAAAGTAATTGAATAAATAGTTTTAAAGCAAATTGTTTTTCATCCCTTAAAAAAATATTGAATACGTAATTATTTTGACACTTAATATTCGCGATGTAACCAAATAAAGGTACATCCAGTAAACGAATTAAAAATTTTTTCATCCCTTAAAAAAATATTGAAGACTCTTAATATTCGCGATGTAACCAAATAAAGGTATATTGAATAAACGAATGTAAAATTTTTTCATCCCTTAAAAAAATATTGAATACGCAATTATATTGACACTTAATATTCGCGATGTAACGAATATCAATATCCAATAAATTAATCGCAATACAAGCAACCTCGCCAAAGAAAAGTTTATCAAGCTACAATGTAAACGAAACGAAAGTTATCGCTGAAGAATAAATACACAGGGTGACTCGGTACGTTTTAATTACACGAGAGATAATGACAAAGTTCGCCAACCGTATGGTTGACGCGACCGTAGTAAGTTTAAGGGGACGAAATTCCGAGTTTAAATTTCCAATTGGCCGATTTCATTAATTGCAAAGTTACCCATTCGATTTGCGTACAGCGCAGGAAAGGCAGCTGTACAAAAATAAAATTGAACAACCCAGTGGCAAAGTAAAAAAAAAACCAAATTCTCATGTCAATAAAAAATTATCCAAACTACCCAATTTCGAAAAATCCCAAAACAGCACGCTTTTTGAATTTTTACAAAAATTTACCCACCGATTGAAAACTAAGCCCCCCCCCCGGATATCACCTTTAATCCCATTGACCAAATATTCACGAACGCTTTCGTTCTCTACATAACGACACACCCAGTACATAACTCTGCAGTATCGCTCACAAATGATTTCGTTCCATATACTATAAGCATCGTCAATTTATATTCACAGCAGACACACTATATACTACACACCCTAGTATATTTGCAGTCCGTACATATCGTACACACTGTATATTTAACTATAGCACTGCTTTCATTTCATTCTGCATAAACTATACCATATCCTAAATACAACTACCGTATCATTAGGCCAACACATTTAATTTTCCCGATAATACCCAGTGTGTCTTTTGAAACGAGCAATAACGTCACAAATAACCTACACTATGTTCATCCAAAGTTCGATCCATCTCATTGACTGAGTTACTGCAGTTAATCAAACGTTCATTGTATTTCTCGAAACATCCCCCCCCCCCCCCTCGTATCCGCAACAATCAAAAAGTAGAACAATGGCGTCTCCGCTAATGTCCCCAGACTCCAATTAATAATCGTATTATTTAACGTCACGATTTATTAGCCTGTTAACATTTTGCGGTCGTCCTATACTTTATACGCTGATAGCGATACGAACAACCCCTCGTATATTAACATCACCCCGCTACCCCGCTTCTCGAACCATTTTACGTCCCCCCATGACAAACCCTTGCTGTATACTGATATCATTCCGGAAGTTGGTGGGGGTAGACAAGGGGGAAGAGGGGAAGTGGTATCCCCATGCAAGTTTACCCGGACGACAAATTTCACGCACATACGCAATGCGGCAGTTGGTTGCGATAAGGTAGCGAGACATCTAGCGTGAAATTATTGAATTAATATTAAAATTAATTCGTCCGTTTCCGGTCTTATCAAATTAAAAAAAATTTTTTTTGAATGTGGTAGCGGATGGTTCGCGATTTATTTGTCTTGATGCCTACGCCAATGCTTATCAAATGTTCTAGAACTTTTTCTGAATGTGGTAGCGGACGGTTCGCGATTCATTTGTCTTGGTGCCTACGCCAATGTTTATCAAATTTTCTAAAATTTTTTTTGAAAGTGGTAGCCGACGGTTCGCGATTTATTTGTTTCGATACCTACGCCAATGCTTATCAAATTTTCTAAAATTCTTTTTGAATGTGGTAGCGGACGATTCGCGATTCATTTGTCTTGATGCCTACGCCAATGCTTGTCGCTGCAGTTGAAACTCGCGCCGTTGTCTTTTGACGTCATTTTCTAGGGAGATTGCGACGATAACACGCGCACGTGTATCTGCACGGATTATTGTATCGTGCTGTCTTCTCTCGGTGTACGTATCGTATAGCCATTGTGTTATTGTTGGGACGAATCGTAATCATGGCGGGAATATTTGAATTCAAATTGTTTCCCCGCGCTAACCGCTTCTCGGCTCTTGATACACAAAATTAATTCTCGCTTCTAGCCTCCCGTTTAACATAGCGGGGAATGCGAGGAACAAAAGCAGCATGAACTATTGTGCCATTGATTCGTGAGGGGGGAGGAAGAGATGATAAGGGGGGTGGAGGGGTACTACAAGGAACGAGAGGAAACGGACCAAGAGAAAATGGGGAATTCTCTAGCTGTTGGGAATTTTGTCGTCAGTGGGTTTTTAAAACTATTGGACTGTGAATTGGGATGAATCTGGTGTATGTAGTGATGATAACATAGTGATGATAAGATAGCGATGATAAGATAGTGATGATAACATAGTGATGATAAGATAGTAATGATAACATATTGATATTGCCAAGTAGGTATCGCACAGATAGTGTTGATAAGTAAAATCGAATAGACGCAGCTGTAAGTATTTGCAGACGTGGTAAGAAGGTATTTGCGATAATAAGAAAGCCCGGGAAATTCAAAAGGGAACGATGACGATTTTTTGCGATCTTGATGAAATGGATCGAGAGAAATATTCGATTTGAAGGATTCGTAACTTTTGGCTTAGCTTGTACTTGGTGTAAAAATATTTTGTAAATACAGGTCAAGAGTGCACTTTGGTAACGTGAATAAATTCGCAATTTTTTTTTTTTCAAATGAACTTTTACTTCTGCTTGTCATTTTTTTTTGAGCTTTAAATCTCGTGGAACGAGAGCGAATTTACGTGGGAAAAGCTGACGGAAAAATTAACCCTTAGGAATTTCAATTATTCCCTAGGGGATTTTAAGGGTGGAATTACATATTTCATTATCGTTCAATTCATCTTCATTACACGTACGGAAACGCATTCGTTTTTTTTCTCTCAACCTGTCACCGTTTCGTTCCTTGTTTCTACACTGTGTCTCACTTCAACCCTCTCCGCTTTCCATGTCTCGTGCGTTACTTATACGTATCACTTGAACCCAAGTTAACCTAACTTTTTATTTACACGATAAACCCGTTCGTGACTATTTGCACAGACTTTACTCTCTAAGTTGAGCCTAGAAATAAACTACCCCATAGATAACGTCGTCAAAGGTACCGTTTGTATAAGGGGTGAAAGGTTAGTTCTGCGGTTTCACTGACCGTCGGACTCATCACGATAACGGGTGTACCCAACTGTTCTGCCCTTAACGACCATAGAAAACTGATTATCGTCAACTGTACTGGGGTACAGTCTGACGCAAGAACAAGGCGACCCTGAAGGTTTTATCTTGAATTTAAAACTCGACACCCTGTATATATATGCCGGCTATTAAATACACGATGAATATTTATGTCGCGGGTTAAGTCAAAATAACACACCAGTGGTGTCAAGGATCCTCCTCAATCTCTAAATACCCAAGACGTGTTTATTCGGTCGTTTAATATGGGAATTATAAAATATACATATTTATTACGCGATTATCACTCGGATGATAATGACAATGGTAATGCGACCAAAGAAAAGGGTTAAGCATATAATTTGGAAACTGGTAACGAAACACGTTTTACCTGGAATATTTGAAAGGGTTCAGCGGTGTTAATTAGGAAGCTGGGGTAATAAGGGATATTAAAATTTCATATGCCCTCTGGGGATAAAAACATTATGACGTAACTACTACTCTCCTTCGAGAGACCCTCGGATTGCATTATCAGGTCTAGCGTTTCGTTTATGTATATATGAGAAACCAGGAGTACCAACCTTCACTGTCCAAATGACTAACAATTTTTCTCACCGCTGTGCCAACCTTGTCAACAGGCGTTTCTGACCTACGATAATTCGCGCGATGCTCTAGATAATTTTTTTTGACTTTTTAAAGAAAAATTCGTATTCCGCTTATTCTTACGTTTGATTGTACAAGGGGGTTGATACATAGGGTGGCAAAAATAAAAAGAGTTTCAAAAGGCAATCTCGATCGTTTACCGATTATGAAAATCATATTGACGTTTCTTTTTTATTCTTTTTTATTCATGAAAACCGTGCTGAGTCTATTCGGGATTTGATTCAAAAATTGGAGAAATTTATGCCGGGGAGGGATGAAAGCTATGAAAAGGCGCCTTTAATTTCCTTTGAATCAACCCTTAGTCATTCCTTATAATGAGATCGGATTATCTTTAGTGGATGGTAAATTCGATTTTGATTTTTTTGAAAATTAATTTTCAAAAATATTACGATCGTCTTTAATAGCCCTTCGATGAGATCAGCGTGGATGACGTAATGCCAATTTTTGAAAATAAATTAATGAATCTTTTTAGGAACCCGATATTATAGCAGTGGCGACCAAATCTGCCTCATTGTTTTCCAATTAATAAACTAATATTACAGTCCCCGCCCACTTTTGATATCCGACCGTATCCGCTGTCGCGCGCCCTTACCACTTGCATCGTTCTCGAACGAAATTATCGCATTAGAGGCAGCTTAATTATGGCCACCAAACCCACTCCACCTTGCCCGACAGTCTCCTAGCTTGGTTAATTAGCGAGGAAATAATTTCTCGGTCATTAACTACGTCGCCTGAGGTAGCAGGGATTGTATAGGTTAGAACGTCGGTGCGCATGCGCGAACCCATAGCCGCGCACGTGTTTGTGACCCGAGATTGTTCCCTCGAAAACAATGGATAGTCAGTGACGTCAGAAACCTACGTAGGAAACAATGACGCGGTTAATGACGTTCTCATTGACACTTTTCATACGTTTCTTTTTTTTTTCTATTTTTTTTTTCGCTCTTCATCACTTTCATTCCGTTCAGAACCCTTTCTTCTTTCTCCCTTTTACATTCAACGAAATCCCATTGTCGTGTAATGGTGACGAATTTTTTTTTTCTCTCTCTACTTACGACCGCATCTCGATTGGACGATAGAGAGTTCTGGTGGTAACTAGAAAAAAAGTCCCTAGAAAAAAGTAACTAGCAGTGCCAGTTTACCGGCTAAATGTATTCTCGGGTTTTGTTCCATATCGGAATTCCATTAGGGCGCCGACTATCGGCCATTCTACGAACTACGGCGCTACAGGTACGAATTTTTTTTCCATCTATTTTGTTTTAACGTTCCTATCGCTCGTCGCGGTCATCCAATTTCTATTCGCCACTGCGATTGGCTTACATATCGATTCGCCATAAAGTTTGATATCGAATCGTATGATTAAAATAAAAATCAAAATGGAAGTCACGCCAATATACGTATATGTTATTACATTCACACATGATCCACATACGCACATGGACTACGCCGTGGATTCGAGTATGTGTAACTTATGCATTAATATACGTAAGAGAAGGACGAAGACACGTGGTATCAGACCTTGTCGTATCTTTTCCAGGGATACCAACTGTACAAAAAAAAGTTTCATCCGGCGTTACTTCCTGCTACGTCACATATTCCAGCGGTGCCTTTTGAATTGCAAATATTTCCCGCCCACCGATTGCGCATGCGCGTATCCCAGTCATACTTTTCATGATGACATGTAATTTTCATATGCGTCTACAGACCACGAGCGACGTCCCGACGCTCCAGTCACTCAGGCTCGCAGTTAAAACATGACGTATCTTTTTTTTTTGAAAGATGCTACGATTTTTTTACGACACGTAATCCGCTATACGCGTAAAAATGCGAATCTCATTATCACATATTTAAACGCGCCTCATCGAATTAAAAGAGTCAGCGAATATCATTTTCTAACCTAAAATTTGCAAGTGGCCAAATCGCACGTCAGTAATAAACTATATGGCAAATTCTATAGTCTTTGTACGAGAGAAGCTATACTGTATACGTTATTGTATACAAGAGTACATCGCCATAGTGGATTTACGATATATCGTGATACATATATCAGTGTATTGTATAATATATGCTATATGGTATATACGATATACTATATACATATATATCAATGCTGCTATTCTGCACCTGTCATAGGGATACTAATTGCCAATTAATCAATGTCCTCGTATGTAAGAGAAGCGCTGATTGGTTCGCTAAAAATGAATACGTTTGGTCCGTGAGATAGTCGGATTCGAACGATGTATTTTCATTTGCGATATATTTCGCGATTTTTATTCGAAATTCTTCAAATTACGTGACACACGTGATAACGTATGAATTTCAAAATACGTAATAATCAAAATTAATATTGTTCATATAAAAAATTTTAATTTTTTAAATTGTCACAAATGATTGCCAAAGAGATTTAGGTCTGTCGATTAATTGATAACATGTCGTCATTTTTAAATTATCTCTTCTGACAGTGTATCATTGCAAGGCGCTTATGAAAACACGACTTTACTTTTTTCATTTTTTTTTTTCGTCGCGATTCTTTTCTATGGAAACGAAGAATCGCGTACGACACTATACGCTATGCAGGAATTTTACATATATGTATTTTTTTTTTGTGTGCATAGATACGTGTATGTGTATTATGTACTTTGTATATATACATATATGTATATATATATTGTACGGAACGTAGGGATTTTAATACCCGCTCGATTTGGCCGGTTTTCATAGCGCGAATGCGGATCGCAATATTAGCGACAGAGCCATACTAATACCGACCTCTTTTATTAGTACGAATAACAGAGAAGTTGGAGTTTTTGTTCATTTTTTTTCATTTTTTTTTGTTGGTAAACACCATTGTTTTATTCTGCTTTATTTACCTATTCGCATGCAATTTACGGCGTATACGAATTTACGAGTGCTTGCAGTGTCTCCGATGGTTGCCAATAAAAATCCCTATTAGTCATACGAATTTAGAAAAAATACTAAAGTCATCGTTTTTAATGGCAGACTTTGTTCTTACTTTTTTTTTATCTTTCGTTTTCGTCACCAGCCGTACCAACTGTTCTTTCGCGTCATCGATATTCTACGGGCAGATATGTTAATCCCGAGTCAAAGTTAAAAGCACGGGCGCCATTTTGTAATAGAGTTAGCTTAAACCGACGTTACTCTGGTTTACGTGCGTGCTTTGGCTAGAGATAATTCTGGAGTCTGGTGGAATGTGTCTGGTAAAAAGAAAAAAAAAGTCCCTAGATATTTTCAGAGAAAATAACGAGATGCTAATTGGAATGTCTAAAAATAAGAAAAAATAACTAGATGCAGTGTAGCCAATATAGCTGCTTCTTATGATCTGTATGACGTAAAATTTAATCCCAATAGTGACTTTTTAAGCTTTGCAAGTTGGCACAACACACGTAATTGTACTGTCGTAATAAAAATAAAAGTTGATCAGCCTGAAGGGAAGGGCGGGTCTTTAAAACGAGAAAAGAAAACATGAAAAAGTCGTAAGCCGAGCAAAGTTATATTTTTTTTTTTAATTACAAAACTAAATCAATAACTGTGAAACGTCCGTTAAAGACTTCCCTGTGCTTTAATAAAAAAAAAAAATAATAATTTTCTTAAATCTTTTCGTGCTTTTTTTTCATGAATTTCTTATAACGAACAAATTTTCTTATATTTTCTCTCGTCGTTGTTGTCGGTCTTTGTAGACGAGTGACGATTAATTTTTTTTTGATTTTTTTCTCTCCTCCGCTTATTATTTTCATTTCTAATGATCCCCTTCCCTCCCCTCCGCCGCCCTCCCGTTTCAAGATGGAACTTCTTTTTTTTTATTTAATACTCGGTTTCTTTATTTTTTCATCTTGAAACCCTTATCTGATTTCGGAAAAGAAAATTTTTTGGGAGACAGGTAATTTTTGAATTTTTTTTTTTTAGTTCTTATCATAACGACTAACTTCACGATGATATGTTATCATATACCTCTTTTTTTACACGTTGATTTTATCATTACTGATTACAAGCTGATAAGCATTTTTGATAAACTATTTATAGCGTTCCGTTCGATATGTTTCATTTTTCGTGGATCCTAAGCTCTGATATATATTTAAGGTTAGGGTTGCACAAGTAACCCTAGACTACGGAAACGGCGAATTGGTACGCGAATTGCCCGTTAGATTAGGGTAGATGGCGTTGCATATTTCATGCTGCCTTGTAACCTAACGTAATGTACG
>JARPRH010000104.1:91067-108831 GCA_031763665.1 Calameuta haemorrhoidalis | reverse complement strand
TTCACGTTACGCGTGAACGGAGCATTGACAGAATCTGTCCGAGGATGTCGTAAGAGATATCGGATTTTCATCTCTTTTCCATCGCTTTTTCTTTTTTACTTTTTCGTTTCCTTTGATAACACGGATTTAGTTAGAATCTTCGCAGGAAATGCAATTCGATTGACAACTTCTTTTCGCGCGGATTTCTTATCTGTCGTTATCTGTACCTTTCGACTATATTGGATTGCACGAAAGTAACTGTAGGTTGCGTGACTGTCGATGATTCTAAAATTCATTTTTTATTATCATTTTTTTTTATCAATACTGAATGCTGCGAGTTTCCAATCGCTTTATTAAATCACGTTATCTTTAAGTATTGACAGCTTCGATCAATGCATCCGTAGTTTGATATTCGAAAAATTTGACTGAGAAATAGAATTTTTCGATGGAATAAATTTTGAAAAAAAAAAAATGTTTCCACGATTTAAAAAATGTCCGACGATTTTTTTCCGCGAGTCGTTTATAAAATTCGTAAAATAATCGCGAATCTATATGAATACGTGGGGAAATGAATTTCCTTCGGAGAAAAATCCGCTAATAAGAGATAATACGAGAAACCACTGGGTGGGTGGTGGAGATTGTTGATGAGGGGTGAAGGGGGGGTGAACAATGCACCAGGAGGGATGCGTCGATAAAAATTCTTTAGAACAGATACCGTGCACCTTGTAGAAGAAGGTAAGAGAAGGAGAAGAGTAAAGAGAAAAGATTGAAAAAAAGAATAATAAAAAATGGAGAAAGGGGAGAGCGAAGAGAAAGAGGGGCGGATAAGAGGATTTTTACCGTGCGAATAAAATCGAGACGTACGACGAAGGAAAATGCAGGAGCGTCGGGACGCACAGTGAACGTCGCAAGTTCGCCGCGAGGGCGGTACCTCGCGCAATCATCTTTTTCCGTAACTTCTTCAAATTGATCGTGAGATTGACGAAGAAGAAGAAGAAGAATAGAAAAAGACAAGATCTCGTGGAGGGTGCGGGGATCGCACTTACGGGACTTACGGTCGGCGTGACGTGTCCTCTTGCGTTCTCTTGGGGTCGTCCTCGAGGCTGGCGTCTTCGTCGCCGTTTTCACTAGCGATTCCAAAAGCTCGTCATCGCCATCAGTCAAATTGCCATTGGTGGACTCGTCCCTCAACAAAGGACCCAAAGCTGTGCGTCCTGACGAGAATAAACGAAAAAAAAACTGAATTAAATATCCGTGTAAAGTTTCAGTAGAAAATTTCTTCGAAGGTCAGACTTCGAATCTGCCACTTAAATATATGAAAAATCCAGTAATTTGAAATCAGGGACAAATTCCAAAAAAAAATATTAAAACAGAAACATTGGATACATAAAATTTTCCTTAAAAAATTCACATAGAAAACTCCTCAATCATCCAAACGTCACATAGAGTCGGTCAAACAGACTAATTAAATGATCCATTTGTTTTTATCAATTAATCGATTACAAGTTCAACGTCATTCTATTGTCCAGTAACCACAATTCCAAATTTCGTGGAGCATACAAAATATTACGTGCGTTCGACAAAATTCAAAAATTCTTCCATATTCCAAAAAGATGAATTAAAATTTGTAACAATAGTGGATTCAAGGGCTACACGCGGTACGTTAATTTGAAGCAGGGCACCCTGGCGGGAATTATTCCAAGCTTTCAAATATTTTAGTCAAAGGAATAAAGGAGATTGGAACAGTATCCTTAGACAGGATCAAGCATCCCTTTATACACAGGACGTTCATACATATGTATGTTATTCATCCAAGCCAAGGGAGCCAAAGAAAATTTGCGTAGTCAGTAGTAAGTAGTAAGATCCAGGAACGAGTCAGACGCTGCTTACAAAGGACTATACTTTCCTTCCACATAGTAGTAAGTACACATGCCTGTACGTGCTATAAGAATAAAGAGAAAAGTTATGTGGGCCACAGTGCCGTAACTTGGGATAACTTTACGAGAGATGCTGTGTACGGGCACAATATAGAGAAAGGTACATAGGTAGAAGTTGGGATAAGGGATGTAAAATATATATATAAATATAAGAAGCAGTAGGTTAGAGAATAAGGGGTATAAGGGTGCTAAGCAAAAGGGAAAGAGGATAGTTTAGTGATGTACAGCGTCGTCCAAGAACGGCGTGAAAATTTTTCCAAGGAAATGGCTATACGGCCGTAAAGGACTCGATGCGACGGTGGCGCCATAAAGCCACCGGAAGTCTTGTGTATTATATTTCGCGCGCGTCGTTTCTCCACGGTCACGTAAAGGGACGCTCTTTGAAGCAATTTCGCTTTTTTAAGAACACCGCTCTTTGTCTTGAAGATTTCGAGAAGGTATGAAAAAGCTAGTGGAAAAGTAAAAAAAAAGGTACACGACGGAGGACATTTTGAAATGATAAATTTTTGTAAATATTATATGCTGAAACGGCACCCAATCTTTTTCAGATTCGATTGTTCCTAAAAACGATATTTAGTGTCTACCTTCCTTCCTTTGTCTTCTCCACGATAAGGTACCGTGGATGCTCTCAACGTCCGACATCTCGCTGCCAAGTAGCTGCCTGAGTTCAGCGTCGGCTCGATCCTCCTTCGTCCTGAACTTGCCGACCTTCAACAAAAATGGCGCGGTCTGCCCGTTCAAAATGGTTATGCCGTGAACAAGGAGGGCTTGGGATTGATATTAAAAAAAAAGAAAAAAAAAATGAATTTCGAGATAATCGATCAACGAATGGGTTGAGAGATATAAATGATGAAGACACTTTTTTTTTAATTATAAAAAAAAATGAAATTCCGTTCAAAAACTCGTGACTTACTTCGGTTATCATTTTTCCTCGAGTCTTGTTCCGCTCACGATGATTCGCCTTTTTCTCCAGCTGCTGCAGGACCCTCTCTCTCGTTGTTCTGTACTCCAAAGCAAACTCTGAAACTATCCTGCAAAATTCGTTGGGCTTCGTATCCTGGAGTCGATGCAGGGGAATCCCCAGCCATAGGATGAACTTGTGAAAGCGGTTTATAATCCGCCTGTGCACGATTCCCAGGACGATTATACGCTCGGCGCAGTCCGACAGGAAGTCGGACATTCTGTGCAAGAGAAATAAAAGAGAAAATTGACAAAAGTATATCGTGGAAGGTCAAGCCGAAAAAAATAAACAAAATCAAAAATATCAACGTTCCAGAATTTCGAAAAAAAAGAGTATCTTATTGTATTTTACACAGGGTAAAATACAGTGGGCGAAGTTAAGGGGTGAAATTTATCTTGAAGAAAAAAGGAGATATTAAAAAGCAACAAAAAGAAAATAAAGAAATCGAATGAAAACGACTCGAGTAATTAATGGATAGTCGCTTGGGCGCGAGCCAACTACGATAGAAAAAAAACCTCACAGATTTATAGGAGGATCTTTATCAGCGTGGAGGGGGTGTAGAAATAATGACGTCATTCTCAATTTTATCGTTAAAATTCTCAAAAAAAAAAAGCTCGCATATACATACTTATACGTAAGTACCAGAAAAAAACTGCGATAACTCATCCATGGTTTGTTACTTAAAAAAAATTATTTTCGCGCATGCGCACGAAGATCCTTACTTGACTTTCATCATCGTGGAGCCGTCGTGTTTCGCTATGAGTTTCAAATGATCCCAGGACGCCTTGCATTCGCTCTCGAGTTTACCGATATTCGACGCGAGCTCGTCGAAATCAATTTTCGACGCTCGCGTCACGGCGCCGATCTGTAATCGCAAAGATAAACGTTGAAATCGAATCTCATAGGATATTACAGGAACTTGATAGTCGTTTCCCTCCCTCCCGCCCTTCACTCCGTTCATCCAGATCGTCATACTTCCTAGAAATTCAATTATCTTACTTCGGAATAGAGATCGGTTGATTCTGGAAATTTTTCCATGACCATGTGACACAAATGATGTAACAGCGAATGCTTGTGAACGGTATCTTTGACTTCAGGTACTTTGGCCAGGTACTCCAGCTGAAACCCCTTTACCTAGAGAGAATAAAAAAGATAAATATTGAAGCTGTCAAAAAAGAAATTTTTTTTCAAAACGAAGTCCTAAGAGTTTCTTTTGCAGTACGTTATATTTTATAGTATGCTAATTATTTTTTATAATAATAATAATAAAACAACAATAAATATCGTACGTACAACCTGGACATTATTATTATTATAATTGTTGCTTGGAATTTAACACTTTCGATTATTCAGCTAATCTTGCTAATGGTATTAATATATCTGGGTTTAATCTATAGGGTGTCTCTTGTGGAAATGATAATATACTGCTTGTAATTAGAATTAAGAGGATATTAGTCGTTACGTATATATGTTGTATACGTACCTCATTTCCGTTAAGGAAAATACCGATCGAGAGCAGCGTGCTGAGAATACCTCGAAATGTTTTATTTACTTTAAGAGTCTCCATGCCCTGCTTCAAATCCATCAAAGGATCGGCAATTTCCTGAATTTATCACAAAAGAATTATTTTTGTAGGATTCAATAGATTTCGCGCGATACGGTATAGTAAATTGGTTATAGGTTATGTTGTAGTTTCGAGAACGCATATGCGTCGTCATGACAACAAAAAGTCTGGCTCGGTTGGAATTACCGACCCTGAGATCGTTAACTTACCTTTTCGGAATTTTCAAAGTCCAATTTGAAAGCCCAAAGTTTCAGTCTTGCTGGCAATTCCGAGATCGATGCCAGAGTCAGGAGGAATTGCTCGGCGGATCCTAAAGGAAGATCCGGATTGGCGGCCTGCGCCTCCTGGATTCTAGATCGCTCCTCCTCGGTCGGTAACATCGTGAGGAGTTTCTGTAGTGATCGAGGAAAAAAAAACGGTAAATTAAATTGGGGACAAATTTTTTAAAAATTCTTTTCACTTGACCTACCTCAATTCCTTCGCGATTCATTATCGTCGCATCCATTTTGAGAATGGCCGTTTTTATGGATCTTGGCGGAGGCAGTTTCGTCATTCCGATGTTAATGGCATTCGACCTTTTGTGATCCAGCACGATGACTTCTTTGTTCTTGTTCATCTCTTGCTGCTTCTGTGCGCATGCAATTTTTCGTGATTGGGTCAAAGGTCACAGAGATTACATTTATTACGTACAGTCGATATTTATGTACGTTTTTTTGCGTACGCGTATACGTATTTCTGCTTGTGGAATAAATACGTGAAAAGCTACGTCTACATTTTGTGAACTACACTAAAGCTAAACGGAAGCTCGTTAAGGGTTATACTTTTGAATTAGGTCAATTCTTTTTTCTATTAGGATTAGCCATCGCATAATTGGAAATAATGCTAAGGAAAAATTTGAGTTATTTCTTTTTTACAAAAAAAAAGATAATTTTCGTTTTTCACTTTGAACGCAGCAACAATGTGTCGTGAGCCAATATGCTGTTCGTCGATATTCTTGAAACGACGACTGGATCAATGAAACGTGACGGCAGGTCCATTCGACGACAGAGAAACGGCCTTCTCTTTCTCTCTTTGCTATTTTGTTAAGAGGCAAAACTTTTTCAATTCGAGAAACGCTTGGCGTATCGTCGTATCCGCTCGAGAGTAAAATTAAGAGCTTACTCGGTTCGATAACGAGAAGAGGAAAAAGAAGGAAAGAAAAAGTAAAGAAAAAAGAAAGGCGACGAATAAGAAGGACAGCTAACGTAGAAAGTTTTCAAAGTTTATACACACACATGGAAGAAGTTATGAACGAGCGAACAGGTCACACAGTGATGAAAGATTAATTGACAATATGTGCAAAATTAGGAAAAAAAATTTTGGAAATGCAGCACACACACCATTTTCAAAAAAAATCAATACGAAAACGTGCCCTTTCATTATTTTGGGCATCTTCTCGTGTCGTTTTGTTAAGAACAAAGTTACGTAATTAGGGACTCACCTCCTGTACAATTTCAGCATGCCATTTTGTTTTCGTGCGAGCACCAACAATATTGCAAAGAATAACAAGAAGTAGTATTAGTCGTTTTGTGTAATGTAAACCATCACCATTGTAAAAGAGTGACAAAAGAGAGAAGGAGGATCCATCCAGCTGTAATGTAGCTTGAAAATCGTCAAAAATTCAAATTTTTGAAAAACGATAAGAAAAAAAATATCAGTCAAGAGAATTCAAATATTTAAATCTCCACGTGAATTGCATGTACCTAAAAAAGCACATGTGTTTCACATACACAATATCTGTATTGATCCAGATTAATTTTTTTTAACTCTAAAGCATATATCTGCTTTTCGAAATATTTTTAATTCTAAAAAAAAAGACACTGACACATGGACGTGAGTGGAAAAAAAGGAAAATGAAGAACAAAAGCAACGGAGACACTACGGGGTGGATCGAAAGAGAAAAGTTGTTTGCAAAAGGTTGGAAAAGAACCGGAAGTGCTTCCCAAAGGGATGCTTCACAAGTGGGAAAAGTGATACGGGCGATTAGAGGATGACAGGGATTGACAATCCGTGAGAAAACGAAAATTTAGATAGTTTAATGCAAAAGTAACTCGTCGAAAATTTGCTCATACGTGACCGTATGCATATACGTAAACGCATACATATAAAAAAAATTCAAAAAGATTTTCTAGGACAAATTCATGAATATTTCAACAATTTTTTTTGTATTTCACACCCCCTAGAAAATGATATCGACGTCACGCGTCGCGACGCTCATAGTAAAAAATGTAGATATGCTAGAAGCTTCTGAAACGTACCTTGAAATAAAGGGTGTATTTATATTTTTAAAAAATGGCTAACGTTATGTGGAAAAAATCTGGCTGACTAAAGTATCGGTATGAATGTGCTAAGGGTTGGCAGATACGTCAACAAGAAATGCAGGGATGCGGATGCTGAGTGGGACGTTTGAGGGATGAAAGGAATACTCGAAATCGTCGACACCACATTGACACGATGATTTGAGGGTAGATTTACCTATGTGTATATATATATATATATATATAAAATATATATCCAGGGCTACAACCCTTAAAGCAAAAGAGACCCGACTTTCCATCATGTTACGCTAGAAAAATTTGTACAAAAAGGGGTGGCTACGATATTCCAAGTATATCCGTATAAGGGTTGCGCTCAATGAGGTTGCACTCGAGGGGGTTGGATATGCCTGTGCAGGAATTCCCTATCTACCATAAGGGTGCACGAATACGAATCGCGAGAGCAAAGCGATTTTGAGTAGCAAATAGAAATGCAACTGGGAGTTGCTTCCAGTTGGATTAAGGGTGTTAGCTACGAGTGCTGGGATTAAAAGCGTTACTTCGTGCACGTACTGTACAGTATATGTTAGATGAACAGAATGTAGTAAAATCCTTGTCTGATCATGAAACAGGATTTATCACTACCTAAGTTTTTTCAAAATTTTTTTTTTCCAAGTGGATAAAAGAAGTCTTGTCCGTCAACTTTTTCACCTAACTGTACGCTTCTGATATTAGTACAAGTGAAGTGGTAAGGTCATAGTTCGAAACGTGCAAACCAGGCGTGAAGGGGATGCGTGACTGAATGCGAAAGAGATCATCCCCTTTAACCCCAGAGTAACCAGCCACGTAACTTTGTATATTCAAGCTAGCCTGTTAACGGTGGTAGTGGGTATAAGGGTGGTTAGGTTAGGTTGGTACGCCGTGCAGACTAGGATTTATGTGAGATGAAAAGGTGTGCGGGTGGTGGGAAAGGTATAAAGAAGGCTTTGTGGAGGAGGAAATAAATATTTGGGTAAAAGCAGGGAAACAGGGTGGAAAAGGGGGTGGAAAATTGGAATTATTGAGAAAAGTCAGAAGATAGTCATTACGAAGTGATTTTATCTTCGTATAGTCAGACGAGTCATTAAAGACGTGGATGATAATCTTGAGAATAAAATGTCTGATTCAGACTGGATGTATCTACTTCATTGTAATAATTGTACACAGAACATTTGGATGTTAAATCAGTTAATAGATTATCGGTGATTAATCGTCGATACGGAAGAGGATTTATTAAATATGAAAACAATTTTTGTACTTGGGTGTACTATAGGAATTGTAGATAGCAAGATAAGGGCTATGAGTATCTAGGGTAATTTACAAGGTCAGATTATCTTTAATAGAGATCGTGTCTGACTCACCTTGGTGATGAGGTCCTTGGCACGGCTTTCAAAGAGATGCTCAAGCTTCTGAGTGTCAACAGGTACCGGTGATAATTCATCCCAGATCATCTTGTTCTTCTCGAGTCGAGATAAGATAATAGGATCATCTCTGACCTCCTTCCAAAAAAGTTTAACCGTCTTCTTGCTCTTCTTCGCAGTCTGACTTGACGGTTTCGAGGAGCTAGTGGATTCCGAATTCGTCGGTGACTTGGTGGACTTGAGATTGACCCCGAAGAGAAGTGGCGGTCCATTAGGAAGTGGTGGCGGAAGTCTGCCACCAGGTGGCGGTGGTGGTGGCGCCCTGGCACCCATACCAGGTGGTACCATGGGTGGTGGTGGTGGTGGTACTCCATTAGCCACATTAACAGGACTCAAGACGTCGATCTCATCCTCGGAGTTAAGATCAGTGAAGTCCAGGTCACAGAGTGCCAATGGTCTGTCCAGCTTCTTCACCAGCTCCTCCCAGTGAAGTTCGTTCTCTGACTTCTTGACCTCAGCCAACTTTGGAAGGTTGTCGCCCGTTGGTGACTTCAGGACGTCCGCTTTGGACTTTGACTTTGCTAGACCTTCCTTGGCTTTGGAGATGAGACCACTCATGTCACCTATCCTAATGATTATCAAGAAGATCATCAAGATTAGGTTGCATTGTGCTTCCAGGTCTACTGGACCAACATCCTCTTCAGGTACAGTGTCAAGGTCAAGTATGGTTTAGGGTTGGAAGAGTTTTAATACATACCTGGACACCTTCTCCTCGACGGGACTGCTCGGGATCAGATTCTGTGCCGCTAGCTTCTGCGTCAGGTCCTTAACGGTACCTTCCCTCTTCAGCTGAAGGACCACCCTGCGATCTTCATCCTCGTCAGTGTGATTACCCTCGTCGCACTCGACACCCTCGTCAGGACTCTTGCCGTACCAGGGCTTCTTCTCCTCGGAGTCGAGCTTGTTCGCCACGTTCATCAAGGGTGTCAGATCCTTACGGCTGTTCCCACGGGAGAGTTTATTTGATGGCGAATCCGCGTTTCTCTCGTAGGGAGACCCATTCGCGTAGCGCAATCCGTTTGCGGCAAATGGACCTTTAAAGAGGATAGGAAAAACAATAGATTTAGCAAATCAGCAAAATTGATCTTTAACATATCGTTTAGATTCGTTCATAGAAATAAGGTTTACAGGATCAAAATCTTAAGGTTAGTGCACAAGGATCTAGGCAGATCATGAACTTGGTATCATCATGAATTGATAGCATCGGGTGATCATTCGAAATAATTAAAAGATAATTAAAAAAATTTTATTACTCTCTTGATCATCCGAGTGTCCAATCGAAGCTCTCATGTTGGCAGTAGCTTCCTGTTGTTCTCTGATGAAGCTTCGTTGTCTCTCGGCGCGTTCGCGACGTCGACGTAACGCTGGCGTCACGCCGACATCCACTGTGATGAAAAATACGAAAAGAAAACTAAAATCGTCGAATCAAAGAAAAACAAATCCAAGAGAAATATACAAGCCAAGAAAAAATATGATAAAGAAAATTTCATCAGAAAAAAATCGCTAATTGATTTTCAGTTTTCAAAATGATCCTCGAGAACTGTACACAATAATTCGATAAAAAGTCATGGCAAAATTTCGAGACAACAGTCGTGCAGAAAAACAGCTCGAGACATTGAAAATCCAACTACAAGTAACACGAGCAATTCCAGCACTGAACAAGTAGATCCGCAATTTGATTGAGCGGGTTGGAAGCACAAATGATCCAAGTGGGCGTAGAAGTTCATATTCATCAAGATGAACATCAATCATGAATTCAGTGTCTTATCAGAGTAAGTAGATATTAATGACTTAAATGATCCCGCACGTATAACCAGTGATGATCCAGACTAGAGATAGAAAAACTCCGAAGAAAATCCTCAAAGCGTCAAAAGAGTTCAGAGTAAAAAAAATATTCACCCAAAGAATGTTTCTCACCTTTGTTCTCTTTGTAGCTACCATTAATCTGCACGTCGCCCAGACCCTGTGAACTCTGCGAGCTGCTAGACTCGTCATCATCATCAGGCAAAGTGTTGTTCAGGGTGTTGTTCAAGGTACTGTTCAGCGAATTCAGCCCAAGGGAGTGATTGAGCCGAGGACTTAAACGGGCGTTCAGGGACATCGAAAGGGGTGAAGTGCCAGTTGAGTGTCTGCGTGACTTCCGGCGTTCATGAGAGTCGACCAGTGATTTCCGGTTGCGTAGAGTCTTCCTGCAGTGATAAGAACACATTGCTAATAACCCCATTTGAATCATCAAAGACTACAGCGAACTGCATGTCGACCTGAAGTATCTTTTTGAAAAATTTAATTAATTATAAAAAAATGGAATCAAATTGTTAAAACATAAACTACCTTATATTATCATCCAGTTGACGTATGGGTGAGCCTCTGTCGTTGCCATCCTCGTGATGCAGTACAGCCTCGTAGATTTGGAATTGTCTTAGGAGATCAAGATCAGTACCCTGTTTTGACATGTACCTCTGTATGATGCCTTCTATGCCTTGTTCCTCGAGACAGTCGACCTGATCGTAATAGGTGTCCTGATCAGGTATCCCATTCAGGCATTTGTTGACAAGGGTCGTCGCGTAGATGAGGAGTTCAGTATCGGCTGCGTCATAATCCTTGAGGAGTTTCATGACGTTTGTCCAAGGTATCATGCCTCGGGACGTGTCGACGGATCTTACGGCCCTGACCAAGAGGAGACTGTTGGTTTCTATGTACTCGACGAACACTAGGAGTAACTTCAGGGCCGTCTTCACGACTAGCCTGAATCGGCTGGCTATTAGGGTGTACAGCCACTGAACTGTCTGACCATGTTCCATTACGCCGTTCATACCGTCGACGTAGAGCATCACCTGGCCCAGGGCTAAAAATATGAAAAAAATATGAAGAAAAAATGAAAAATTTGGTTAAAATGAATTTTTGAAATTTTTTTTTAGATTTTTGAAAACATTTTTGAGTTTCCTTTTTTCCATAATGTGCGTGCTAATTGTTGGAAATTTCGTTTATTCGGGAAATTTTTTTATATACTTCGATACGCACTGATAAACGTGAAAACGATCGAGATTGCGGTTCATATGAGATTCTATTGTCTACGGGAAATACACAATATGTCCGTGTACGTAGCGGCGCTGTGATCGACGATAAAACGATAAAACAAAGAGAAAATGAAAACAAGAAGAATAGGGACAATTCGATTTGAACCAAAAAAAAACCAAGTAAATTCAATATTGTCAACTGTTCTCATCGAAGCGTTCTCGGTGCCTTTGAGCCGTTTCACTTCGGTAGTTTTTCATTAAAGAATTCAATCGCAATGGAACAATTGTACGTTGACAAAAATCCCTAGTGACACTGACAGCATTATTGTTATTACTAGGCTATATATAAGCACATATAAAATTCACGTGTCCAAAATTAATTTTCTAAAACCAGCCGCAGTCAGTCTTGCGCACTAAAAAAATTCAAATTTGACAACTCCATTCAGACCAATTCCAACCACCATAAGATGCTCCGGTCAATTTGATTTCCAAAAATTCCCATAATAAAATCGTCTTCTGACAGTCCCGCATAACTGCATACAAATAACCACCGACGTCATAATAAAAAAAAATCTTTCGAATCCAAAAAAAATTTTCTACCCTCCTTAGTGGGTTATCTGTAATAATACGTATAAGGGAGCTATGTATATCCGCCCTTAGAAATTATCGAACCGTTCGAATCCTCGTTAGGTTAAATAATCCCGAAGAAGCTCGAAGGGGATGAAAGTTCGAGACGAAGTGAGGGTTTGGAATTCGCAATGGCGTAGCCACAGCCAGAAGCGGCGGAGTCTTAAACAGTTAAACTACATGGGATTTCAGTGGCTGCTCTATCACCAGACTCGATGAAATTCCAGTGAAACTACCCCTGAAGCTCCCAATAATTTCACACTCGATCGAGCAACCCTAGGGTGGAGAGAACAGTAGGTTGGTACCTACAATTCGATTGGGTAAATTACATCGAATGTCTGGCCACGAACCACGTGCTGCACCTTAATCTACTTGCAGCCGAGGCGAAACCGGAAACGGAAATAATTTTACGTCTCGTTCTGCAGTGACATCGGCCATTTTCTTTTATATTTATACAACCCTTGTTCACTTCCGTCTCAATCGTTATCGGGTAAAAAAAAATAAATATTTTTATCTACTCATAAATAAATTTCTCCGAGCGATACAAAAAAAAAATATTCCAAAAATTCTACAATTACTTCACGTCACAAAAACGATCACTGCGCATCCTTACTGCGCAGCATACCAATCACATACGTTTGTCGTACGAAAATACGAATTTCAAACGATTCGAAAAAAAAAACAAAATTAACCATCAATGTAAATTTTGTTCTACCAAGGTAATTAACATTGCCAATACTAATTAGCAATGCGGATATGGATTGCAGGGCAATTGTAATCGATATCCGGTTGTGCTTGGCCGACTTCACGAATCCCAATGTTATCTCATTGTCAAACTATATATCCCTGAGGTAATCCATGGATCCCTTATCCTATATATGTACACATATGTACAATCACATATACACATGCATACTGTATACATATATATCAATAAATTATAGCCGAATTTCCAATTGCAGTAATATGTAAGCAACGATACGTTACTTGTACTGTTATCATTGTTGCTTCTGGTATAGCCAAAGACTAGGGTACGATTACGCTTAAATTAATTAGAAAAGCATGAATAATTAATTTAGCAAGCATAATTGATAACAATTTAAAAGGACCATCCAAATTTGAATATTAGATAAGACTAAATTCTCATAAATTCCCCTATATTTTATATCAACGCTTTGTACGTGTAAACTCAATTAAATTGCACCTAATTACATGAAATATGCTTTTATTAGCTAACAAATTTGAATCCGTATTGACCTACTTTTTGATTGTCCGAACTAAGGTAGATACGAAATAACTCGATAAATCGAGTTTCCACTGTATAATATATTATGGTCGTAGCTGCGCGATATAACGGTAACGCTTTGATTTTCGTATAGAAACGCAACAGCGCCGCGCAGCGGCGTAAGTCGCAAACTCAAGTGAGAGTCTATGGCTGCCAGTTTCGAACAATGCGAATCGACTATTGAGAACTGAGTGCATGAAATTTGCAAGCCACTTCAACTTTCATGAACACTTCGAGTAGTGCAATCAAAGAATGCATTGATGCACTTCGATGTGAATTTCAAGTATGTAAGTACTTGCATATATATATATGTAGCACAGCATATATATATATATACATACTAGGTGATACCTGTGGATCTACTTCGTTTCATGTGATTGATTCGAATCAGGTTACCGTTCTGCCAATCGATCGATACGAATCGATAAAATTTCCGAATAACGGTAAACGGTAGAAATGGCGTCCAAATGGAAATAGTTCGACAGATAGTCGATATGTGGAATGCAATTTTCATTATTGACGTAGATTACGTAACAATATGAATTTTTTTTACCTTTCGTTTTTATCTCGATAGAATTTTCTTAATGAACGTGTGCGTGATGCTTTGATTAATTGACTCACCTCGTAGTATGTAATTTTGATAATTTTGATCGGCCTCGCTGCCGACCTTGATGAGACATGCGAGTCCGTCATTCTGGACGAATTCGTGCACGAGGTCCTTGTCTTCCTGTAGAAGATTTTTTGGTTTTATTAAAATTGTAATCGAAAATATAATTATATTTTTTGTACGTTTAATCTGCTTATTAATTTGTATGATTTTGAAATTTTGTTATATTTATACGAGTATCCGAGCTTCGGGTTTGTTCGTGAACACTCGTGAAACATCGTGTGTACATTAACTTCGTGCAATATAAACTTTTCCATTTACGCGAGAGTCTCAAGACACTTTCCTGCGGTACTTTGTTATATACTACAGGGACGAGCTGGTTATATGCACGGAGGCGTCGCGACGCCAAAAATTTCGACTAGACGTAAAATTCGACCTCCACGATTTCAATAATCCAGGACAGAACGAGTACGTAATCCTTTTGAAAGGGATGAACATAGCTGGATCAGAGCGCGAGATTGAATTTTAATACCTGCGTAATGTCAACGATGGCGTCGCGACGCTATGTGATCGCTATATCGAAACAAGGATCCTCCAACGGTTACGAGATAAAATCAAAATAATATAGAAATAGAGGTAAAGAAATTTTTTTAATTTTACGAAAAATAAATATTACAGCGCACCCTGTAGACTCTGTATAAAAATATTAACAACCAAACCAAAACTTTGGAATTTTATTAATTAACGTGTAAAGTTTACGTATATTAAAATTTATGGAATTGCAAACTCACCTGAAAGATCTGCTTCAGGGAGAACAATGCTCGACGCAATTCCCGACCTTCGCTGTTGAGTAATTTTTCTGCAACAAAAAAAATTCGCAAATCAAAATTTATCGTAATTACGTGGCCAATAGAAATCGTTACGTATTCGAAATTCGAAAATCAAGTAAAAATATTCCCACCCTAATACAGCGTCGACTAATAAAAAAAAATACAAGAATTTCATCCCTTAAATTTTCCATTTCCTTATCACTGTCCACTCAGTGCTGCCATCTTTAATAAATTCGTTTTAAATTAACGTCACTCGAATTACCACCAGCCCTTTTCCTCTCCCAACCCTGCGAGGTAATTTTTACAAAAGTCCCTGAATTTAGATCCATCACGATATACAGATATAACTACCCCATAGGTATACATGAAAATTGTCCAACTAATTTAAATAAAAAAAAATGTCTTCATTTTCTTTTTTATCCAAATAATTCACCAATATTATACGGATCACCTTTATCCTACCATTTCCTTTTTTTAATTCCATTCGAAACATACTGTTCGCCAAAAAATATATTAAACGAACTCAACTCCTTCTCGTATTCATATGAGCAGCATTCGATGTACAGGTTAGCTCGCGGCTCTATAATCTCGTTCAAAGTAAATATACTCATTCCATATGTGGTCCACACATAGGACTTACTCGTACGAGTCCACTAGTCCGACTGGTTTCGAGTCTCTTTGCGGATAATATACACATACGGTGCACATGCCGTATAATACAGAGGATGGTACAGTAGTGGGAAAAGACTTGGTTACACTGTGCAAAAAAAAGGCGTCCAAAGCAACGATGACGTACAATTTTTTTTTTTAGTAATTACACCACACAAAAGTGAAGGACTTAATTTCGAAAACAGTATCAAAGGCAGAAAGGTTGAATTAACGAAAAAAAAAAAATAAAAAAAAAAGAGCGCGAACCTATTCGTTTTTGACGCCAAAAAAACTACCCCTACCTAGTCGGTGAAACCAATCAGCGTCGCCAGGAGTGTTTCAAAAAGGGAAATGAAAAAAAAATAAGCGTCTTGACGAAACTACGTCATCGTCCTACAACGCGCCATTTTCTCTTTCTATCTTCTTTTTTTCCACGATTTTATTTTATTCCGCTATCGCGCTATTTCCTGGAATTCTTACACCCTCCCAAGCCACCCTCGGGTGCTACGGCAGTGCAGGGTTGAGGTATTAAATTTTTGAAAATATTATTCACTTTTTTAACCCTTTACTCTTCTACTTTTTTCTTCTATTACCGAACAGGTGGCTTGCAATTAGCGCTAGCCGTAATTAATCCAGGGCTTAATTTTATTAGCGGGAAATTTTCGCATCGACTATACATATATAGTATATATACATATATGATATAATACCTAGTCATTCCTACCAACCAATTTCTCTGCGACCCTCCAGGTAACGTTGGTACCAGTACTTGCTACCACAGCCACCCCCCCGCCGACTATTGGCACTTTCATCGTAACGCGAGTGCATCGCTAATAGCAAAATTTCATTTGGTTTCGTTAGGTTGCCTACTATTGGCTTTCATCCGTTTTCAATTCAGCGTCATTCACACGCTCTCTACTTCCGCACCAGGAAGAGAAGAAAAATCGAATCATCTGTAATCGAGAAGTACAACCCTTTACGAGTCACATAAAACTATACAGTGACATACAAAAAAAAAATGTAGATATAAAAAAATGGATGAAAAAAAATTAATTCGTTTTCGACATCCAATGGCTGCCCGTTAACCGTGTCTGTCTTATACGTGAATTGATCTACTGGCAACTCCTAAATAACTGGTTGACACTTCCGATAGGCTGACAGTGTCGATCGATATGACGATGACTGTCATCCGTGAAATGTGTTCGTAAATTAGTTCGAAAAGGCGAAAAATCTAAGGAAAGTCGTGAATAAATCATTCTCGCTGGGATCCTCCTCTTCGTGGTCCTAGTCGTCAGTAGGTTAGGTGGTTATAGAGTCAGACCGCCTACCGGCTTCCGGTCTGCTCGTTTGCCGTGATTGTAATTCATAAGGAAAGTGGTGGATAGTTAGGGGTTGCGTGAGAGAGAGAATGAAGGGAGAAGAAAAAATTGAGTGAGATGACGAGGGGTGGTGGAGGGGAGAAAGGACGAAAGTTACGGTAGAGAAAGAGAGACGGAAGAAGGTTCAGTGGCAGTAGATAATAGACGGTCTTAGTCAGCCAACTTCACGGAAGCCCACGCGAGGCGAAATTAGAAAGTGGTTGGTATAATTATGCGAGCGACAGAGAATTTTGTTAAGAAGAGTGGGGCGGAGGGGGAGTGGAGGGGAAAAGAGAGGAATATAAGAACGCCATATTGCCGTCCTGCAGCTATTAAGTAATACAGTACGATAATGATCGGCTTCCTTAAACTCTATGGATTTATCGTACAGTTTCGTGCGGAGAAATAATTTTACTGAATTATTTATTTACTGGCGCGAGTGTACCTGTACGTAACTTCTGGACACGTTACTTTGCTGGTGTAAGACTGGCTTTTCGATCTTTAGGTACGCACGCGAAATAAAAACGCGATATTCGTACGCGTGGGTACAGTCGTGTTCAGGAGTTAAATGTATTTTTTTTGACAGTTCTCGATCAATGTAATATTTAAATAGTCACAGCGGGCTTTACGTAGAAGAACGTAAATATGTGACTGAAAGAGAAAAATAAAATATATTCAGTGTGAAACGATAAGTATGCATACTTTGTGACAAACGTTTTATGCAGTGACACGTGTGCATTGCTTAGACTTTGTTGTTGTTTTTTGATATGTCAAAAAGAAACACGTGGAACTCGTGGATCGACTACACGTGTCTTATACTATACATATATACTGTTGAGTGTCATAAAAATAACAACTAAAAGTCGTACGAGATTGGCAGGAGTGAATAAAAAATTAAGTAAAAAAAAAAGATCACGAAGAATCATAACCAAATATATCCGGTTCAGCTGTATTGAAATTTATCGGCAAAGTGCAACGGATGCACTTTGTGTACCGCTATCCAGAGAAGAACCTGTCCCAAGTGCAATGGGTTCCCCTCGATGCATTTTAGTATTTGAGGGGTCCCTTCTTCGAGGAAAGGGATCGAAATTGCAAAAAGTACCAGAGTGGTATAATCGCCGGTTATCACGCAATCTTTCAATGTATTATGCATCCCGCGGTGCATGTGCATCTGACTGCAGTATTGGTAAGCAGGTA
>JARPRH010000104.1:77249-87994 GCA_031763665.1 Calameuta haemorrhoidalis | reverse complement strand
CTCGAGTTTAAAGTTTAAAGCCCCTGCGAACCTTCCCACGCGTCCCTGAGAACCACTCGCCACGAAGACAATGCCACATCGAGGAACCGGCGAATGCAGAGGATAGGGGGAGGTAGGGAGGGTTAGGAAGAAAGAAGCAGGAGAAAAAGAGAGAAAGAGAGAGAAGACGGTAGAAACAAAGAAAGACAAAGAGAAAAGGCAAAAGGGGAACAAGAAAAAAAAAGACAAGACGTCTCGTGTAGAGAGAAAGGCCAGAAGGTGGGTCTGGCATCAACATAGTGGGGGAGGGAGTCCGGAAAGAAGTCGAAGATAAAGAATGGCAGGAACAGTAAAGATAATCAAAAAAAAAAATAGAAGGGATGTAAGTGGAGGGTAATTAAAAAAATATAATTAACAGTACCAGGTGTTGATGTTTCAACTGAATAAAATGACGGCTTCGACAGCATCGGTTCAGGCTCCAATTTTGGAACCCGTTATATTAGTTCAGGGACAAGACTGTGAATTTCCCATGGAAATAAAAGCGCGGTAAAACCCGAAAATTTGAATCCAGGAAACCAACAGCGTCTGGTTGTCCCTTCCAAATCATTCACTCCTGTCACTGAACTTTGACCCTGGTCCCTACAGACTGTTAGGACTTTCATAAAAAAAAAAAGATGCTTACGCGAATCTACAAGGCGTCTCGTTTAACATGACCCTCGTGCTTGTTATTTCCTCGGGACGTACGACGACGCCCAGCGTCGTTACACCGAGATCGTCGGATGGTCCAATAGGAATTGCTAGATCAGTCTTGCCAAACGACTAAGACCTTTTTTACCAGCAGGACCAAATTCGACGAATCTTTGATTTTTGGAATACCGATAACGTCATCCGCTCGACCTTTGACCTTGTCGTCAAATCATCCCAGGACCCATTCCCGTCTGTCTATCCCGAACCGAACAAACGAAAGATCCCTGACGGCTCTCTTGAGTATCTTGTGAATTTCTCGTGAGGTCCCAACCAAAAAAAAGAAAAGAAGTCTGTGAGATCGAATTTCGATCAGAGTCAATAAAGGCGTCGGATGCTGCTCGAGCGTGAAGACGTCTGATCGGGAATCCGTGAAGAGTTCACGTAGCGTTACGTTCTGAAACTTCTTCGCGACGTCCTTGACACCTTTTGTATTGGCTGCGGGACGAAGAAGCACCCTGCCGGGTTGAGTGCTTTGATTTGTTTCCGAGCAAGAAAATGGGATCGAGTGACGTAGGAAGTGGCAGAGGAACAAAAAACAGAAGCAAGAGACCAGTCAGAGAGTTTGCCTTCGCTGCGTGGCTCCCGGATATCCAGTCAGGGTCCTGGCTGGTGATTGATAATGAGTCTTCCGAAGTTCCGGGAGAGAAAGTGATGGAAACGGTAGGACGTATTGTTGCGCTGGCGCTAGAGAGATGAGACGGGAAGATGGCAGGAGAGGCTGGATGCAAGAGCTGTGAAGTAAGGAACAAGAAGATATATCTGGATAGATAAGGCTAAAGGTATCAGCTGAAGTTTGTCTTCGGTGACTCGAATCTATTGATGATCAACTTTGGTACTCGGTAACCCTTTGGTTTATATACGAATGTAATACAATAGCGTGTATATATATGTATAATAAAGTGAATAATAGGTGGGTAAGGAATTGACTGACGTTCATTGTTATGCCTTATATGGTTCAGTGAACATTGAGTTCAGGATATTTTATGACATGTAGATATGTGATTGTGTGTAAGTTCTACAAGCCTGATTGATCTGACGATAATGAGATAAGATAGTTTTTTTTTTTTCGTTGGTTGGCAGTGTATAGTTATTTTTTTTTGAGTAATGACAGTTATTGGTGTCTAGGGACTTTTGGTGGTTTTCAATAATTTTAGTGTGTTTGGAATTGCGCATGTGTGTATGTCTCGTGTGTACGTATGTGGATTTGTTGTGTATGCTTATGTGGTTATTGGCAATTGCTCCAATTTTTCTTCTCGTCTCGCGGTGACTACGGGATGAAATTGGCAATCGGGCCTCGTGCTGGCGGCCACAATAAATCCTGAGGGGGCGAAGGAGCGAAATCGCGGAGCTGTAAATTGGTTCGGTGAAATTGGTCAGACTGAGCGGGAAGTGCAGTGATTTTCTGTTATACGATTCGACGGTTTAACGATTTAATTGTGAAAAACATTTAATTAGTGGATATTTGATATTGACACTTTGGATTGATTTTTTGGGGAATTTCGTGGAAATTGACATTTTCGGTGTGTACGGATTATTGGATTTATTTTTGAGCTCGCGAGATAAGTAAATTTGCGTGATCAATTAAGGAATAATTTGATTAAATGTTTTTTGGGAAATTTTCAAATTTTTTTTTATTATCTTTGTATAGAATTTTGGGTGTGATCGTCGAAATATTCGTCTGCTGTTATTTTGTCACGTTTTAAGTAATTTAGGTATCTTCTATATATACGGTTGGTAACAGTGCGACATTACGAAACTAGTTGTTTTATTTATACACGTTTCAGCATTTTGTTTTCGAGCTAATAACGTGCACACGTTATATACGTATATGCATGTGTGACACGCACGATCCGGGAATACGTGGCAAAACGCAACCGCATGAAAGATCCCTTGTGGACAGAAATAAAGTCCCTAGTGGCCTGCAGAGTATCGGAACTCGTTGCCAAAACGTTAGCGAAGGTAACAGACAGCTGGTTGCTGAAAAATTTTATGACGAATTTTTGCGAAAGTTCGCGACAATTTTCGACTTGATCATCATTACTGTATATAAATATTTTTCTTACGTAATAATTTTTTTTGAATCATTTTCGTATTTTCACTCTGATGCACTCATTGTGCATGCATCATCGATACAAGTGCACCGTAACGGCCGATTTGAAAATTGAATTGAAAAATTTTATCGACTCAAAATGCAGTAGAGAAAAAAAATTCCAAAAATTACACAATTACAAAAAAAAAACAGGCCTCTTTAAAAAAAATAAAAAAATTGTATTCACCTCGATCAACAAATCCTATAATTGTACAATAAATAATAATAATATTCTATTTTCGAATTCCTATCTGCTCATGACTAGGAATAACAAAAATAAAAAAGAGAAGTCTAGAAGACTATCTCAAGCAGAAAATATTCTCAAGCCACAAATTCCCAATCAAGATAAGTCACTCGCATCTACCAGGCCAATCATCTTGCTTGGATACGAAACACGAAAACAAGTACCGTTTAACAAGCACCAAAACAAACTGCAATCCCGCAAGTCACTGTTGTATATCGAATAAAAAAAGGCAGCACATATGTAATCGAATAGCACACATGAAAACACATAGGATAACAGTTTAGAAATACGATGCCAGAGTATGTGTAACCCGTATGGCCCATTTCATACAGACCAACATACTGTACTGCCACCATACACAACATTCCCATAGAAACGACATACGCGGATGTCACGTATGTACACATACGTCAGCCCCATGTCAATTTCCTAAGAGCCTTGACATTAATTCAAAGCAGCGTCGTGCGAGGTAATGGAAAATATCCAAAAACAATTTTTCTTGTACTTCACATATGAAAAAAAAATTTTTTTCATTCACCCCGAGGTGTCAATAAAATCCATAAGGGACTATCGAAAAAATTACCTGATCGATTGATTAATCGATTTTTCATTAATTTCGATTAAAATTCGTACCAATCAATTTCACGACCTATGACATTACCCCCGACGATAAGACACGACCGTGACTTCTAATTACGAACCTAATCAATCGTTATCACCACGTGTGTATATTTACGATGCTCATACGAACACGTGTAAAAGATCTTTGTTACAGAGCGACAGGCTTAAATAATCATTGGATACGTTGTTGCCCTTGCGTAACATTTGCCTCTTGGTAGCCATTGTTAATAGACGCGTTATCCCACGAGTCATAAATCACTTAAGAATTAACCCCTTTAATTGGTACGTGCGTTAAAATCATGTGTGTGCGGAGACTCTCGAATCTACCAGAGGAAGATCCAAAAATCGTAGGAAGCCCATTGGCGAGTGATAACGGCAGAAATTTGACAGATCGAAAAAAAAATTTTTTTTCAGACGATTAATTAACGACGGACTGTCAACTGTCATCGTAATCGATTCTAATAAATTTTGACATTGCACAAGTGTCAATGCACTCGGATATCGTTGGATCCGGTGAAAAATTCATTGACTATAGGTATACAAGGCAATGACTCTGTCAGTCATCTCATCGAGTCTTACGACTTGAGTCAAGTCGAGTCATCGCTTGTAATCACGCTGCATATATATATATATATATATATATATGCAGGCATAACAACATAAGTGAAAGTCAAGGAAGCGTATTCTCATGAATCGTTATGCACTGTGAAGATAGACTGGCAGCCTGTTGGACGGATACGTATGGATACGTTGGCACGTAGATATATGTGGGTAAGTTTAGATAGTTTTAGATACGCCCGTAGATACATTTGAGTGCGTTTAGGTACGCTCAGGTACATTTTCATAGGCTTTTAAGTACGTTCGAGTACGTTTAGGCGCATTCGGGTACCTACGTGGCTACGTTCAGGCAGTTGGGTACGTGGATACGTAGGGTAAATCGCTACTGGTATTTTTGCTTGAATGAAAAATTTTCAAAATTGCAAAATTTTGAGCAAGCGAGCCACCCCGGAATTGACCTATGACATTTGTTTATCTCACACGTTCGCATATTCAATTATTGGATAACACACGTGTGATAAGAAAGTCAGGAATTTTAAAATTGATTTCCGTGAATGCGACGAGCATATAAAGACGGGAGACGTTTCTACGCAATATACACGTCGATTGCAACGATTATAATCGATTTACGGGAGCGCATAATTATTTCAATTATTCTGATGCACTTGGCGAGTGCATCGGGCCAGCACCTGTTGCGTCATCACATATTCACATGCAAGAAGTATGCAAAGTAGGAAAGATCAAGAGAAGAGAATCTCTAACGCCTCCTGTATGCGTTCCAGGAAAAAAATGTATGATGATTAGGAAAAAAAAAATTAGAAAAAAATTTCAGGTACATTAACGTGCAAAAATAAATTGAGCAAAAATTTACCAATAGGGCGGCATATCCGGAGCTAATTTCATGACACGTGAAGTAACCAATTAGTATGTCTTTGTTATGATTATTTCTGTCCGAAATTTCACCCCAAGGCAGAGACGATGGATCCTTCAGGAATTCACTGCCATGTTCTCCATCCTGGTCCAGAATGCAGAATCTCTCTTCGATATCAAGGAGGCGCAGTCGGGATTTAAGGGTGGGTGGGGTGGGTCAAACTAAAAGGGGGGGTACGAAAGTCAGTGGAGATGAAGGTTACGAGAGGGAAATATGAAAATAAAAATACACACACGAGTCACGTTACCCACAGGACCCTAACGCACTCGCACACACGCACTCACGATATATCACACACGACCACCCAACGCAGACGAAGTCTAAACGGCGACTGACTCGACCGGATGGCTTCTTGTTCCGCGGCTGTTCTCGTCTCTTTCTCGGGGCAGCACAATAGAAATGGTGGGAGATTTAAAATGACGTATGCCACACATAACACACATGTGCGTGTACGGCTTAACTAAGCTCGTATGCATAGAACTGCAATTCGTAAAAAATTCATATGTAGATCAGTCAGCGCAAGATTTTGCCATCCTGTACTAAATCGGATAAGATTGATGAGAACTAAAAAAATATAATTAATATAAAATTAAAACTTTTTAATTAGTCTAATTATCATATTTCTATGCAGCCTCTATTGTGGAGAGAGGATTTTTGAAATTTGTCATTTTTTTGAATAATCCGTCCACTGGCCTTGGTTTACGTTATCGGATTTTCTAAGCGACTCTAATACGCGAATGCGTGTTACGTATGTCGATGCAATTTGTACACACGTGTTAGAGAGCGCAGCGCGTTGCTAGGCACCTGAGCGTATTTCCTGTACAAGGGTGGATCTTGGATAATGCAACTCGTTAATCTCTGGTTGTTAGCCAGGAAGATAGGTATCTTGGGGTTTCTGTTGCAGACGGATGATTCGTTGTCTGAGTATCCGCCTTCGTAACTACTGGCAAGTAAGTAGGTAACGGACACACGTGCACTCGCATTTACACGTGGCTGTATGGGAGAGACGTAGGTGGGGTTTGGTTACCGGTCGTAGCGGTTGGTTGAGATATTGTGGAAAGAAAAATGTAATAAAAGAGGGTTGGAGGGAAGAAAAGTAAAGGAAAAAGGACGAGGGAAGAGGGAGGGATAGCTAACTTAAAAAGGTAAAAGAAGGTCGAGGATACTCACGTTGTAAAAGATCCAAGTAGGTAATACCGCGATAGGACAGACTGATAAGAAACTTAAGGTCTTGTACGGATAACCAATTACATTGGCAATTTCGTGGATATTTGTGATACGGTCATGTACCTTGGTTCTGTTCGTGTGCGCATATATATATGTGGTACTGCCACTGTAAATTGTTGGAATTGCACTTGAAACGATATTTTACGTATCAGCGAGCATCGCTTGGACGTCGTCGCTCGAGAGATTCCGCCCAATTCCAAGCGGAATCGTGGAATTTCATACCTTGCACGCATGTTCGAATAAAGTTCGCAAAAATATATACTGTGTGTAAAACGTATTTTGGAATTGCGTAAATCATGAGTGGAATTGCGATAGTAAATTTTGGAATTGCCGCGAAGCAATGGATTTTCATTTTAATAACTTAACACGTTGTACGTTTAAAAAATTTTTCTTATCGTCCAGCGCAATTCCACGTTCAGAATGCACGCACTGCACTGGTGCGGCGCTAGTTGCTTATGCGACTAAATGAACGACGGGAAGGAATTGCAATGTGTCCACAGTGCCGTACAGTCCAACGTAAAATGCTGAGCGATACGTCGTCGCTGAGAAGGGACATACGTGCGTCGACTCCGTGTACGGCGAGTCTTCGGTTTTAACTTTTATATATTTTTTGTCTTCCGTCTCTTTATCTTTCTCTTGCACAAGAGACCAGTAGCCGTGTACCCTCTCCTCCTCCCACTCCCCCTCTTCACCGTTTCACCAGGTCCGGATCCATTCGGTTCATTCATACCCTCACGTACTCGTGACACATGTGTGCGCGCCTGTTACTATTTTTAGCAAGAGAGCGCGCCGGTAGTACTACTGCGCACGCGCGTGCGCTGCCGGTCATCTCCTTCCTTCCGGTCTAAGCGCAGCATGCAAATGAATAACACGTAGGAGGTGTCAAGAGGACACTTAAAGAGAAAAAAAGAAGTAGTTTGTGAACGCACAAAAATACGTGTTACGATCTCATGCAAGTAGCGTTTACGACCTTATCAACGAAACGTTAACGTAATTGCGACAGATGGCGATTGCGCAAGCGAAGATGAGAAAAAAAAATTTTTATTCAAAAACGATAAAACTCCACATTTTACTTTTTCCTCGAAAACAAAATACTAAAATTAACGAATTTTTCTCAGAATTAATTTTGGTCTCTGAGAAGCGAATTTTTAGAACCAGCAGCTCATTCTTTTCTGATAACGATGTCTGTGATTCTAATTCAAAATTATAGTGGAGTTTCGTAATATTATTCCTTAATAATTTAAAAAAAAACAGTCTTTTGATTTCTCGTAATAATCTAGTGTCTACCTGGTGCGTCAAAATTTCCTAATTCTCTGCCTGCATAGTCCGCGTATCTTTCGTCTAATCAATCTGCTAATAAAGTTCATCACGCGTGCTAATTATGTCATTGGCGTAGCAAAAAAAAACGTTCAGCAGTAAGAAAAAAAAATGATAACGACTGACCGGAGCAAGAAAAATATTACAAAAATAATAATAATACCAAGTACAATTAACCCACTAACAAAGAATCGCGTCAGGAAACGAGCTGGCGACACGAGAACTAAAGTTTATGGAAATAAGCTCAAGACCGGCGTCGTTAAATCCCATCAGGATTCGCCTTATCGTAAAGATAGGACCGACAGACTGCAGTACAGAATAAACCACAGTAATACAAAAGCAAGTTATTAGGTGTCGTACTTAGAAATTAACCTTATCATAGGCAGAGTCGTGGCCAGCAATTCCTAATCACAATAGTTCTCGTGTTTCGTCGGAAAACCGTCAAGTGACGCAATCGGCTACTACCGCGCATGCGCACTGACGCATATTGGAATTTCAAGATTTTTCTATCCACAAGGTATCGTCCACACTGTTCTATCTGGACCCACTGGTACCTTTATATGCACATGCCGGATAATTTGTTTTTTTTTTCTTTTTACGTCCGAAATGAAAAACGGCTCCATTAATATGCATAATTGACGGTGAATGTTCCCCATAAGAATAATTTCCTTGGGATAAATTTCCATGGCTACCGATAACCACCGGATATCTAGTTACGAATGGGCAGAGAAGAACATCCAAATATTTACAGCGGCAAATCCCTGGTTTATTTATAATACGAAATACTGGACCAAGTGGGCGGTCTATTTGCGCCGTGAGTCATTTTGTTACATTCTGCGCTACCGTGGATAAACTCGTGTATGTTGGAATGTGGATATATAGGTATACGTTAGAAAGGTGTATTTACCGTACCGATATACATACGTATATGCAACGTATGATAGATCGCAGCATGGACCAGCTGTAGGAACTTGGGGACTAATAGAATTAAAAGTTCGTACAGTTAGGGAAGAATTTTTATTCGGTTAATTATTGAATTTCGTGCACGCGCATGCGCGTGAGGATGCGCGCGACACTCTGTGTTTGCGTATATCGAGAAATTGCGTGAAGGAAAATTGGAATTGCGCTCAGCGATATATATAGGAATTGGTGCATCGATTTCTTTTGTAGCGTAAAATGACGTCACTGGGTGCAAATCGTCGTTCGACTACCGTGTAACGCGAATTGACAAAAATGAAAAAAAAAAATTTTTATAAAAGAGCAAGTGCGCAAATGGTGGATGACAATTTTTTTAACGTTGGCTACTTTTTTATTTTTATTTTACGTTATCGCTGCGCTTGTAAAGTGCCTCGACGACGTGTATGAATATTTTATGACGTAGCGACAAGAAGCGCCACCTGGGAGCTTTTCGTTCGCACGTAGAAACTCGGCTTTAGGTTACTGGACGAATTTTGGTGGCGGGACCCGCACCGATGCCTATTTTGAGTCGATTTTAGAACCCTTGGTAGATAAGCAGCGACTTTTTTTTATATCGCTGTTTTTTTTCTTCGAATTTTTTGTCACTCATCGATAAGGATTAATAACGATAGGATCAATTTTTATTTATACTTATATCGGCAATCGGCTGGTAAGATCCTAGTATGCCTCTTGGATCGATCCTAAGTAAATGATCTATACGGTATAAATTATTTTGATCGTCTCGTACAAATGATCCTAAATCCTGTCTTGTATCAATTTTATAGATCCTGTACAATGCTTCTTCTTCGAAATCGAGATGATCCACGACGCATCGAAAGATCTCAGATTTCACATCCTCAATGTACATAAATTTTATAACTTTATAACCATTAATGTTATCACTAGAGTGAATAAACCTGTGAAAAAATTTTGTTAAAAAAAATCATTTTTTTGCAAAAATTTCAAAATTAATAACGTTCATCTATCGTCGTTATGTTTTGCGCAAATAAATAATTACGTAGAACGATAACGTAATGTACAGTCTGATTAAAAAGTATATTCGTTATATTATCCTTTGTGTGATCCAAAAAATGATTAAAAAGCTGTTAATATTTTTTTTTTTTACTATAAAACGTAATTTAATACCTATACAGATATATAACTGTCACCCTCCAGATATAAAGGATCCTCATAGGTGATCTGTCAAGTGCATATCGTTTATATCGCCAGGGACTAATCTCGAGTGAATTTACGCGCCAGTTACAGTCAACATAGAAAACATTAGAGACACCATGATTGATGGACCACGATTCAGTGATAAGGATATAAGGATGCTGCGTGTCCCGAGAAAAGAGACTGATCTCTTGTCTTTTGTTTCTGCTTGCTTTGTTATTTCTTTCACATTATCATCCCCGTATTAAATCTCAAGTCATCCGATCGCCAGTTTTTTTTTCCAAAAAAAGAAAAACAAAAAAAATATAATCAACACTCAAAATTCGATCCTGAGATTGTCAACCTCCAAGACAGCCTATTTTCAAAAAAGCAAAGTTACTACGAAAAGAAGGTTCGACAAGTTGAAAATTTTTTTTTACAAATCTGTTTCCGGTTAAATCGACGTTTTATTAAATATATATATAAGGAAGTAAAAATAATTTTCTTTTTTTTCCTTTTCTCTTTCCATATTCAATATCTTCTTTAATCAATGCCCATTTTTATTATGGCAGTCGTAATACGTTTCCTATTAGCGCAATAAATTTCTCGAGTGGCTGTCCCTTCAAAGGGACGACCCTTACGACTGGCACTCTAAAGGTATTTAAAATTAAATTTTTTTTTCCCGCACCCTTCGAATACACAAATCTACCCACTTCGCCCGGTCGCTTCGTAAATTAATAACTACGCGAAACCGCCAATCGTGTATCTTCCTTCTGTGCTTCCCACGTCTCTTTAATATTGCATATCTGTATGTATAATTTATCAATTTTTTTTTCTTCCTCTCTAACACTGGTTCCCCATTAACCCCGCAATTTTCTCCGCCATTAACTTGTTTTTACATTCCGTTTACGCGAAATATCACA
>JARPRH010000104.1:9456-20336 GCA_031763665.1 Calameuta haemorrhoidalis | reverse complement strand
GAAACTATATTGCTGTGGTAATGGAACCACGAACTTGTGAAACTACCAGGAAACTCTTTGGCCAGGAAATGAAGGCAATGTTGCTGCAGGATGGATTCCGCCATTTTGGAATATTTCCTCCCCCCTTGTCTAGAACAAACGATGAGGATCTTGAGAATCCAGGGAACACTGAGAACATGGGAATTATCGTGTCGTCTGTTAAAAGATTTATCATTGGGATGCTGCGAGTGTTATTTTTTTTTTTAAGAATTCAAATTTACCGCCAAAGATTATTTATGAGTGTCTAATGCTATTTACGTGTCATTAAGGAAGAGAATTTTGAATAAAAAGTTCCCAGTTTGACGTTTTATTTACTCGTGAAACTTTTATTGTTAATCGTCAAACTGAAGCTTATGAGCAATTTTTTCTTTTTGTGAATAAATAAATGTGGCCGACTAAATCGTAAATGTAGAGTAGAAAAAGAATTAATAACCTGGACCATAAAAAATAAAAGTGTCTTTTTAAAAATACTTATATTACGCAGAATTCTTATTTCATTGTCTTATTTTAGTAATGGCTTTTTTATTTTCGGATAATTTATGGTCGAAACTTCTACGATTAGAATATTCTAGAAGTTTTTTTTTCGTACTGCCATCTGGCGCTAAGGCCCGGTACCAATATTAAACGTAACAACAGTGAACATTTTAACGGGTGTTTCGGGAATAAAATATTTATTTTCAAAATTGTCGGTTGACTTTGTTAACGTTTATTGAAAAAAAATTACCTTAAATAATCAAGTACTTTCATTAACTGAAGATAAATAGATCAGACATTTATGTGCGCTCGGTTTCACGCGAGTCTGCAATACGGGTCATCGACGATGCTGCCATCTATGAGCTGCAGCATCTATTACTTCGTTAAATCAAAGAAACTACGCTCAGTCGTTCCTGAACCAGCGATAAGTCGTCATTGTCCCTCAGAGCTACACTCAATCGCCAAGCTACACGGTCATGATCACGCATAGGTCGGCTACGACGGGATCTGCATTATCGACGGAGGCGATGGTAAAAGAATTCTACTTCTGCTCTCGCCGCTACGATTTAGCGCCATGTTTTTGGTATCGCCTAAAACTGTAGCGTTGTGCATCTCTCTACTGATCTCTGCCTAAATCTGTAGTGTTGAGCATCTCCCAATTGATCTTTGTATTTATCTTCAGCCGATGCTGCCATTAACTCAACAGGTACTTTACCGACAGCGTTGTAAAGTTTTTGTATGAAAGCTTCAAAATCATCACGGAAGGGGATTAGGAGTTAGATAACATTTTTTTTTTTCAAAAGCCCATCTCTAATCCACGCTCTTAAATTTCATCATCATATAATATGACTCATCCTCATTTCTCTCGCAGTGGATGAGAATTTCGTAAATTCTAAAAAAAAAGCTGCCCCATTATATTTCAAAAGACTTTCCAATATTTAGTCCAAAAAACGTGTATTTAAAAAAGAGTCGTTGATTTAAAACGCTATAACTTTGTCCTTTTACTTTCTATTGTATTCAAATAACCTTTACTTGACAAGCTTTTAAATTGCGTCAGCGATCTTGTTGGCAAGTTTTAAAAAGAACTCTCGTGCCCTTGGCTAAGATTTCTCGAAAGCAGTCAAAGTATTAAAAATCAAAAAACACGAAATATTTGACTTTTCACGTACAGTATGAAATTTCACGTTTACTAATAATTAGATTAGGCTAGGCTGTTTAAATAAGATAATCATTCAGATCAAATTTTCCTTCACTGGGAATTCGTCTTTTGATAATTCGACGTATGACAAGATTTTGGTATCCTAGTCAATATTCGCCATAAAGCTCCAAGACTTAAGGCTGCTTTTATAATTAATTTGTGCGAGTGTATCGGCTTTGTTAATCGACTTTGAGAAAAGCTTCTCAGTTCGAGTTTCACGTCGAGTTTGAAATCACCCAGAAATATTTGGTTCCGGATATAGGAACGCTCGCTTATAAATATCCGACCGCACGCAATAAAAATATCAGTGAGCAAGTCGCCACACTTACGAGTCTTCAGGAGTGACAAGAATTTGAATTTTGGTTGAGGTTAAGCAATAAAAAATTGAATGATCAATTTAACTACCGCTAAAAAAAATTTGCCGAAGATAAACTTTTAGTAAAGTATAATTTGAGCACACGAATAAATATTATTTGCACTTTGGATATCAGTTTATGATTATAAATGTATCGTAAAAATGATGCCGATTGAATTGCAAAAATTTTTGACCAAAATTTTTAAAGATAATTTCGTCATTCTTCGGGATTTTTCACCAATGACAAATTCCTTTGAAATTCACGTTTACGTGGCCAATTTAATAATATCGAGTATTAGTCACGAATTTTCCAAAAACAGCCGGAAATTGTTTTAGCTCGTTTTTTTTTGCAATATTTTCACACTTTTCTTACGCTCAGTGATTCAGTATTTTTTGCGTAGGACTTTTTTATGCATACTGATATCAGTTTCTTTTTTGCAAGCTGCCATTTCCATTGGTAAAATTTATGCGACCCACGCCTTCTTTTTTTTTTGTTTTCTTGTCTATTACATATATTGTGAAATAGGCGAGTACTTTCAAAAGCGATAACCGTGCCAAAAAGTACGTTTCGGCGAAACATAAAATCCTAGTAGACGATTTGCGAATCTCAATAAAGTTTCTGAATTATGACACCAACCATGGAACAGAAAGTGAATAGCAACAAATTACGAAATTAGATTAGCAGTAGGCAAACCAGGTCGAATCAGATTGCTTATGATTTAGGACTATTTTGAGAAGTGTCTGAGCATTCAATTAATCCATTGTCTTTAGTTAAAAATGAAAATCGTTAGTAAAAAAGCTTATATTATAAAAAAGTAAGGTATAGCTTTCTTAATTTTTTAATAAATTTGACGTTAAATTTTGAAAATTCCTAAAAGCTGGAAAAATTGTTTCTTAAACCAATATATCACTCTTAAACACATATTTGGAATATTTTTTTTTTTTTAGAAATCCTCATGTGGTTCCAATAAAACAAAATACTAAAAATCTTCTTCGTTCTAATATTATTAGTTTATTAATTGATCAGTCTAAATTTCTTTTGGGACAGACGCTCTGGAGCCACCTGTGGCTCAATTCGTGTCACGTCAACTCGAGCAAAACACTTTTGGTTCACACGATTTATAATGATAAAAAACAAGAACGAACATATGTTCGACGTTTGTTAAAGATCGAGACACTTCGATTTTGAAAAATATAAAAAATTTGACTAAATATTAGAAAATAATTATCTACAAAAATTATGCTCTACAATTTTTTACGAAACTGATTTTTTTAACGAAATATCAGTACCATCTTGTCTTTGTCAGCTTGGCTCAATTTCCAAACGAAAACGTGCGTGCAAAATTTTAATTAACAAAAACAGCACTGGTCACGTGATTTCAAAATTCAAAATATTCACGATGAAAATTGAACAATTTTTTTTATATTCAATTATATACACTCAAATAATCAACTCCTAATCGCAATGCATATTACTCGTGTCAAAAATTTATACAAGGCTGTATATATATTTTTTTAATTGCTTATCAAAATCGGTATATTAATTACCTAAATCACACGATACTCGGTACCTTCAATTAAAATCTCACCTCGATCGAAGGATTGGGGGTGTTTATAAACACTCGTCCACGAGTCAAGATCTTTTAATACGTTGCATGTGAATTCAAGCAGTGGGAGTCAGAGGAGTGTATATTTAGAAAATTAGGGCAGCGTGCCTAACTGAGTACTCGGAGACAGTCCTTCCTTTTAAACTAGCCTTAAGACGATAGAAAAATAAAAGTGATAACGATCAAGGGTTCTTAAAATAATTAAAAATGTTTTCTTTTTTCTTCGATTACACTAAAGAAATTTTCAAACGATAAAAAAGCCTTTTAGAAATATTTCCTCGTACACGATAAAGAAAAGCACGTAATAACCATTGAAAAATAATTTATTACAATCAAATTCCTCGAAAACGATGTTTTATGAGTTTATGAAAATTTCCCAAAAATTTATATTTTTTATTTTTCTTTTCAAACGTCATTACCGTCATGAATCCGCTACGAAAGACATGACACAGTACAGATGGAGGCCATTCAATAAGAGTATAACAATGAGCGCTCGAATCTGGTTCTCTGGTTCTCTGTTCCGTGTGCAAATACAAGGAAGTTCTGTGCTCCTGAACGCTATTTAGTATAGCCGAAACCGAAGTTATTCTAGGCATGGTCGTTAATGCCTGGAATTCTCCACTAGAGTGAGCCACCCGAGAGTGCGCTAACAACGCTGAAGAGCGAGGAAGAACGGAACGAGAGAGGCTAATCTCAAATTACTTGAGGAGCTTTAGCCAGGCTGGTGAGCATCTCTTGCCCACCACCGTCCGGCGACCTTTTATAGACACTCCTGGTAGTGGGGCGAAGATCTTAGGCCAAGAAAATCCAGCGAAACCCGTAATTTTATTACAAAAATTTTCTCATCTCGGACCTCGTGAATTCACGATGTTACAGGAGTATACATTGAATTTTTTTTCAAATTTCAAAAAAAAATCGTTAAGGATACTTTGGAATTATTTTGACATCGTCCGATCTTTGATTGAGAGATAATTTTGAATTTTTTTTTTATACCGATACATGGTCTGTCATCGGAGATCTCTTTTACCGGTTCTCTTTGATCTTTGACAGAAATACCAAGTTTGTTAACAAGTCAAAGGTCACTGCGTACGACCGTTTCTGTCATCGAGTGGTTGTCTGCAAATGCAGAGACGCCATCGTCGCGAATACTAAGATGCCCGGCGTTTCTAGTCCACGATAAGAAATAACGATCAGAAGATAACTGATTAAACGTTATAAAAAAATGGCTGAAAAATATATTGCGAGAAATGAATTACCGTCGAAGAGGAAAGAAAAAGTCAAAGAAAATATTTCGACATATCGAATTAATATTTTTAAAAATCTCTTAACTCCATTAAATTATTTCCGTCGCAAATCATAAGAAAAATTAAAATGACCAGTTTCCAGAGAGCTACGTAAAAATAGTATCGCGTATCGCGGGCCACGACTCGTAATAACCCGTAAGATTCCACAAGGGTGACTCAACCCACGGAAAGCCTATCAAATCACAATAACCGAATAACCTAAAATTCCACCTGAGCGACCCACCCTGATTACCATAATTACCACCCCCAAAAAGCCACCCTTAAACCAGAACCAAAAATTCAAACCCACCCTCATCGACGTACGTGAAAACACCCTGAAATTCGAAGTGACGTCACTAGACAATTAACTGCCAAAGTCAGTTGAGACATTGACAGGCGGGGGTCCGTGTTTGGAACAAGGGGATGGTCTAACAATAAAAAGACATTCAACACCCCCCGATGATACGTATCTGGCTCGTGGCACCTTGGGCTACAATGCTGGCAATGTTTTTGGAAATGTAAACCGCGACCGGTAGCGTCTTACGCATCAGCCTGAAGACGAAGATTTCCTGCGAGGTTGACGGTAGAGGGGATGATCACGTGGGTGCGAACGTTCTGCGCATGCGCCGCTCGTCATTTTGACGGGGCCATGGAGCGGCCGGCGCGCCATACGAACGACGGGTCGCGCACTACGAGTAGGGCGCTGGTCGGCTCCGAAACCCAAGACACGACAGAGGCGACTGATACCAAGGCCAGGATAGACCGGACTTCGAAAATATCTGGAGAACCCGAATACGAAACGCGAAGGGCACAGTAATCGTGCTTGAGGAATTTGTATAATTAAGTGAAGATCGTATAATCGCTCGTCTCCGTTGAAGATCATCATGTCTTCCTCAGCGGTCGCCAAAAGTTCCAAGTACACGTACCGCTCGTCCGGTGGTGCAGGATCTGCCGATGTCAGCATCGAGTACAGCGCCGACCTGAGCGCTCTCTCCAGGCTCGAGGTAGGTAATCATTGACTGTCTCAAAAAATCATTTACCCGTCACAATCCCATTTTCATCATTAAGTCCTACGTTGACTCCGTACGGTTCATCCTTTGCACTGAACGGTTCTAGACTTCATCAGACATTTTGGTGACCCTTTGTCTTGTTAGGGTCTACCGTTATGAGGTAGTAGCAAGTTCGGTTTTGGGTCGAGGATTATTTTGTGATCATCCATTTTTTTCTTTTTGATGACTGTTTTTTGAGTGGTAGAGGATTCAGGTGATTTCTCTTCGTGTACGAACGTCCTTGAAACATTTACTGCTTCTATGGACCGATGATGCTGATGATGAGGATGACAACCCGGATCTTGGATGGTTACCGTCATTCGCTATCTTCGAGAATGACTCTGTGATAAGGATTAAGTGACTTGATGATTGTCGTCCGAGACTCAATCATGGCTCAAAGTGAAAAAAGAAATGTGTGCCCGAAAGTTCAGTGACCATAAGGGATGTTAGTGCCAACTGACCGAACCAAAGTGTATTCATGCTCTAGCTATCGGATTGCTCCGTACTAAAATAGTCATGGATTATCTTTAAATATCTACCGATCGTACGTCTGTACTTGCTAACTGACCAGTGACGTATCCTTGTTCTTTTTCTCTTATTCTTTATTTGGGGGAGACTGGATGTAAATGTCAATCACGAAGAAAAAAAATCCTTATGGGAGAGAAAATTTCGAACATTAACACCGTTTACGTAGGAATTTGACAAATTATTGTGGGTTTTAATTATTTACGTTGTACAAAAAAAGTTATGTAAGACCATTGATTATTTTTTGTAATCGACATGCATTTTTCGGGTTACCAATAATTTTTTACGCACGAATCTTAGCACCTTTCGATGACCTGTAACCTTTTTTCCTCATTTCTAACATCGACGGCATTGTCCTAATAATGATTTTGAATCGATGACAATTCTAGCCTAATTTTTTTGCAGGACAAAATCCGCCTCCTTCAGGATGATTTGGAGTCTGAGAGGGAGTTGCGTCAGAGGGTGAGTTAAAAAATAAAAGAATTTCGTATTTTTGATAAAATTCGCAATCAGTTACCAAGAGTAACAGAAACCACAATTCTTAATCTGAATTCTCATGAGATAATCTAAGCATTCTTGGGTATGGTGGATATTATTTTTGGATCTTGCTTATCAGAATATCGTGATTTCAACTTGTGTTAGAAAATTAGGGAAACTGCGTCGGCAGTTGTAGTGGGGACGCGCCACTAGGTTGAAATGTCCAGCTCGCGTCGGTTCTATTTTCGGGTGCTCAGGCCTTCGCGAGCATCTTCGCATTCCTTCATTCCAACGGCTTGTAGCCATCGCACGTAGACCTCCCACTTTACGTGAGAAAAATCGGCCGCCATTATGGTACCGGTTCGATTGATAATGGTGGACGCGCATGCGATTACATTCTGGTACCGGTTGGTACCCGTGACGACACCATAAAGAAAAAGGTGCCCTATAATACGTGTCATAGTTCAACTGGATAGTTCATGACTTGGAACCGAAAGTTCTAAACTTCAAAATTGTAAATGGAACGGACAATTCGCGCGGAGCTTGTTTTTTCGAAAAAAAATGAGTTTTTGGGGAAAAAATACGTGACGTCACTCCTGGTGCTCACGGTGTCTTTAGTCACCTCAAGTTTATGCACTGCGAATAGATTCGTCTTAAATTCAATTTTGAATTTCCCGCCTTACTCACGTGACGAACAAAGAAAACACCGTACGCCTATGGCCGATCGTTCAGTACTACCAACCTAGAGTTACCTATATCTCTTAAAGATAAACGGCTCGTTTGTAATATGAATAAAGGTCTGCGTATAAGTAGAGTCGCTTGTCCGAAATTAGATCGCGCTATTCACGGTGTGAAGAAACGTGACGTCATGCGCGCGCCGAGGGCACCGAGCCATGCACATATCGTCATTATCGTCTCCCGAAAAACAATCTGATGAATCATTTGGTTCATAATAGGTGTTAGACACCAGATTAGAGATTGAAAGGTCTTGCGGAAGTTATTACGTAGCGGATAGGAAGAATAGCATCAATCAACTGATCAAACGGTCAACTGCGCATGCGCACAAGCCTATGCGCATGCGCGTTGACGTGTTTACCAGTTTCAATTCTTACGGCATCGCACAAATGAATGAATACGAAGGAAAAAAATTGCACAAATTTTTAACTAATGATCGGTACTTCGTATTACTCATTTTCTTTATTTTTTATTTTATTTTTTTATTTTTATTGTAGATCGAACGCGAGCGCGCTGATCTGAGCGTGCAAGTCATCCAGCTGTCCGAACGCCTTGAAGAGGCCGAGGGTGGCGCCGAATCTCAGGTAAAAAAAAAGTCTTGATTTTTGAAAAATTATCTATAGAGTGCACTTTGAGACAGAAAAGTATTTATAATATTTTGTCATTGATCTATTCTGTCCCAATGAATAATACTTTGCTTTTCATGACATCGGCCAATAAAATACTTGGTACAGTACGTTTATATTATTCATATGGTATTAATGAATGTCATCACGTGTCATGCAGTTCGAGATCAACAGAAAGAGAGACACCGAGTTGGCTAAGCTCCGCAAGCTCCTCGAAGATGTCCACCTCGAGAGTGAGGAGACCGCCCACCTCCTGCGCAAGAAGCACCAGGAAGTCGTGGTTGACTTCCAAGATCAGATCGATCAGCTCTCCAAAGCTCGTGCTAGGTTAGTATTTTGAAAATTAAAAAAAAATGAATAACATCAGGAACTTTTTTTGAAACTTAAAAATGTCGGTCACTAAATCTGTTTTGGAAAAGTCCGTTTGGGGTGTTCGGGACGAGTTGAAAAAAAAAGATTTTGAATGAATGTCATGAAAATTGGTTGTAACGATTTTGGAAAAAATCTTTTTTCAAAATATTTACTCCATTCAGACTGATACCGGATGCTGCTCGTTTTATGAGGAGGATTTGTAATTCCAAATGTGATTCAGCGCGGCCAAAAGCGAGGTAGCCTGAGATCGGTTCTCGTAGTATGAATCAGACTTAAGGATCTCACGTAAATATAGCAAATCCCGGTCGGAAAGTATCTTAAAATTTCTTGAATTATGCCTGCGAGACTGGCCGCTGTCCAAGCGAAGAGAAGTCGTCGCGGCGCACCTGAAATACATAGAGAACCGTCCCTTGGGTTTCTAAACATAGGTTAATGTTCCGGCGCCCGGCGTCGTTCCTTGGGTCTTCACGACAATGTTACAAGGACGTCGTCAGATAAGAGAAGGAGAGATGTCTAATTAACGGGGTGGCTGACTATTTTTGCGTTACTTTAAATAAAGACAAAAAAATTAACCGTCCCGACATTTTGACCGTGAAGTGAGGCTGTAGACGGTTAATTGACTGTTAAAAGATCAATAAGCTTGATGGACATATCACTTACTTCGACACTTGTGAATTGAGCTTTAATGACTCGGAAAAAAAGTACACTGATTTTGAACAGAGTATTTTTACTTGGAAATTTTTTTTTTAATTTCACGTCATTTTTATTTATCTCGTATACAAATGACAGTTTCTAAAAAACTTAAAGCTCGTCGCTGAAGTCATTTATTCACTTTAATGACTTCCGGCTTTGCTGGAACATTAGTCTTGTGGATCGAGCATTATGACAGTAACTTGTCACGTGTCGAACGCGAGATCATGTTTTAGTTTATTTTTTTTTTAAGAATCTTATGAAGCACCGGTTAAGAATTTTAATGAAAAACAAAAATTTGACTCAGACCATTTTGAAAACCAGAAATAATTATTGAAATAACATTTCATTTAAGCGGTGTCATAAAAAATTTCTCAATGACATTATCCTCCTGAGAAAGCTTTTTTTTGACTTTTCCAAAATTCTCAAATATTTTTTAAACATTCTAGTGGCAGACCGCCGAAAATGTTCCACCTGTTTGACAGAGACGCGACTCGAAATACGTAATGGCGGACTCTGTTAAAATAGCACTTGTAACTTGTGATGAACGGTTTTTTTTTTTTTTTTTTTCTTAGTTCTGTCTCTTTCTCTCTCGTGTACATAGCCTACTCTCTTTCGGACTCTCTGGGTCTCTTGCTCTCTCCTACTCTCTCTCTCTCTCTCTCTCTCTCCCTTTTGCTCGGCCGCTTGCTCGGCTTATGACTATTTTTAACCGCGCGAGTAGCGAAGCAATCCTCAACCCCACGTTGGCGCGCCATATTAGTACACGCGACTGGCCCGAATCCCCACTATCCTCAGAATCAACTGACTGACACCTTACACCTTCCACGGAGTGTAGGTGGATGTAAATTTTGTGCAATTTTTACCCCTTCGACAAAAAATGTCATTGACGCGTGCTCACGTGGAATTCGCACATGAACAAATATATTACGAAAAAAAAAGAAACCATAATATATCTGCAGATCGTCCATTTTGGAACTGCTACTTGAAATAAATATTTTAAGAAAAATCTATTTAAATAATCCAAAAATATCACAGGGTGGGTGTCAATTAGGTTAGACAGAATAGCACTGTACTAATCTAACACGGATAAGCGATGATTAAATAGAAAAAAAAAATTAAAAAATACCGAAAAGTCTATTCACGAAAATATTGGGAATAAAAAATGTTGAATATTTTCAAAAATCTTATCCTGCACGCACGATAACTCAAAAATCAATATTTAATATTAACGATTTTTTGTGTTTTGGAAAGGGAGATAAATTTTGAATAACTTTTTTCTCAGGGCCGATAAGGAGAAGTCGAAATTCCAACAGGAAGTGTACGAACTGCTCGCTCAGGTCGACAACATCACGAAGGAAAAGATCCAGTCGATCAAAACCGTTGAGAAACTCGAAGTTCACGTATCTGAGCTTAACGTAAAGATCGAAGAGCTGAACCGCACGATCGT
>JARPRH010000103.1:886464-896820 GCA_031763665.1 Calameuta haemorrhoidalis | reverse complement strand
TTTGGGATAAATGATGATATCAACTACTGTTGATGCTTTGATGTAGTTTTAATCCATTCGTTAATTTGTCACTCTCGGCCAAATAAATTACACCGCCTCGTGACGCGAAAAAATCCAACGAGTTGCGTGGTAGCGCTGGGAGGAGGGGCGGAGGGGAGGGCGAAGGGGGTGGTGGTGGTTGGGGATGGAAAAAGGTTGGATGGTGGGAGGAGGGTGACCGACGACGAGAGAAAGCGGCCGGGAGGCACCGGCAGGCGGCATCAGACCAACAGAAAGCGAGAAACGAAGAGAAAGGGAGAAACTGAGAGAAACAAGAAGAATGGGGTGTGGGCGAGGAGGACCAAGTGAGAGAGAGAGAGAGAGGGTTGGAGGGTGGGTTGATGAAAGAGAGCGTGAGAGAAACGGAGATGAAAGTGTGTGTGGGGGGGTGGAGGGTGGTGAGTGAAAGAGCCGAGCAGGTTCACGAGGGGGGGAGTTGGGTGCAATGGCTGGGTAGCTATAGGGGTGCGAGGTTGGCCGGGCGGCAGAGGAAATAAAGAGAGTACGAAAAAAGGAGGATGACGGGGTAGGGGCAGCGTGGTCCGCTTTAATTGGTTCGACGTGGTCAGATGAAAAATTCAGCCCCCGCAGTGCACCCCTCGTCCCTTCTCTTATTTTCGCCTCTACCAATTTCCTTCTCTCTCTCTCTCTCTGCGCGAGGACCTTTCCTCGACGAGTCCTGGATGAATCCTGATGCCTGGCTGGGCCTGTTACTGGATCGTAAGGGTACTTGGCTGATCGGGAGGCTGTGGCTGTATCCGTGACTTTGGGAGGTACGAGAAGGATCGAAGTCTCGAAAATTCGAAGCGAGCGAATTAAGTTGGCCGAGGGCGAAGAAAAAAGGTTGACTCGCGGCTTAAGGTAACATTTCGCGAAGTAGCATCGAGGCGATTCGCTGGTTGCGAAACCGCACTTGCGGATGTAACGTCGCGGCTGCCAGTGGCTACGTGTGCACTGTGTTACTGGTTTGATTAATGCCTTCCTGAAGGTTGAGAACTACGACTAAAAGCACCCTCGGAGCTAGTTTCCAAGAGCGACGTCGACATACGAGAACTCATTTCCGGTTACGGCTCGGACCCTGCGAGTTCGCGTTCGGATCAACTGGAAACTGAAATTGGAGGAATCCCTTTCGAGAAATAACTTTAAACGAGCTTCGAGTTCTCCCGGGTTAAAAACGGATTAGATATACACGCAAAGCGCTGTCAAGAATTGGTAACGAGCGGCGTCCTGTTGAAGGATGTCAATGGCGAAGTAAACGGCTGCAGAAAGAAATTTGTTCTTAAAACCTTAACCGATAACTGGATGAGTCCCATAGAAAGAAGGCTGGAGTCTACTCGTTCGCTCAAAAGGGAAAAAAGTGTGATTTAGGCGCCTCGCGGAAGAATGACAAGACAAATGATTGAATCTAATAGGAACGCACGTGCGAAATGCGTTTTTCAAGTTCTTAAAATTGTACATCGAGTGGTGCACTTCGTTACCATGACGACCTCTAACGTTTATTTAACACGTGTCCCCCACTCGACACTTTATTAATAAACTTCAGCACGCACGAACCGAACCGTTTGCCTTCTAGCCTAACGTAACACAGTGAACTCAATGTTTTCGAGGGTATAACGGTTCCAAGGAGGTCCGTTAAATGCGCGGGAAATTCAAAAGTATCATACACAGTTCACACGCGTGCCTGCTAGGCTATCGGTGTGACGTAATACTCACGTGACCAAGTTTCTCTTCTTTTCGCCGCTTGGAGTCGCTCTCGATGTCAGGCGTCCGTGTCCTGAACTTTTCCGCGGGTGAAACCGAGCGTCTTAACCTCTCGTCCGTTAACGCAATGGGTTTTCGATCCTCGGGCGTTTCGGCAGCTCCTCGATGCTGAAGGTCGACCGGTTTCAAGAGAGCCTGGGCCTGGGCCTGAGCCTGAGCCGCGGCGGCCGCAGGATGCGGCGGTGGCGCCAGATGCGGCGGAACGCCGGCGGCGGCGGCGGCGGCCGCAGCCGCCCCGGCAAATCCAAGAAGACCCGCCGGTGGCAACCCTCCTACCACGGCTCCGTGAGGTATTTGCTGTGCGTGGATTTGTTGCTGTGAAACACACGTTTGCGCTAGAGTCCCGTCCACTTCGAGCATCGCACATCCGAATGCCTTTTTTCAAATCTTCCGCTCTGCGGAGACTCGCGCAACTAGATCACTGCAATAGACGCTACCGGCTAAGTTCACAGAGGGCGCGCATTGCCGCGCGACTATTGCTCCCAAGTCGCCTATGAGGCCCGAGAGAGGTTAGAATTCCAAATTGACATGCATTGTCCGCTCGCTTGCGCAAACCACGATCTTCTCAAGTGCGGAACCGCAGTATCCAATGACGCGGAGCTACCAACTTAACTCATCCGGAACTCCTGGCAATTGCCGCGATACTTCACGCGTTCACGAGCAAGTTCAATTTTCAAAGTTAAACCCAAGTCCTGATATACATGGCGTCGCCATTGTCGACGATCGAGCATAGATTCTTACAACGTCGATTCGCGACGCCTCATAGGCTCCGGGTGACTATCCATTTTTTTACGCGCTTTCTCGTTAGATAACGAAAAATCATACGAATTCGGTGCCACGTCAAAATTACTTACCAAAAGTTGCTGCAACCCCTGCTGCTGTTGTTGCTACAAGAACAAGAGAGAACCACACATATATATGTACACACTAAAGTTTATTCGTCCAATTTTTTATTCAAAATTTTTTTTTTATTACTTTTCTACCTATACGCAAAATCCTTAATCATTTGATCGACTGTAAAAGACTGAATTATCAACTGGTCGACTGTCATCCATACTCACCCCTATAATCGCATTGAGTTCCGTCATAGTGACTTGTTTGGCTCTCTCCACCGCGTTCGCCACTTGCTGTTGATGCTGCAAGCCATGCTATTCATTATCGCGTTGTTAACTCAATGCAGAATCAGGACGGATTAATTGGCCAACTGAAAAGTTTACAACTCACCTCTTGCGCAAGAAACGGCAGGACCTGCACGATGATCGCGTTCAGCCGTTTCGCGATTTCCGTCTGCAAATATAAATTGGAGTTTACGTCAGGGACAAGCATTACGTAAGGATTAAAAAAAAATAACAAAACACAATTAGACAAAAAATAACTCGTTACGGAGCAAATTTATGTACACTTTCCGATAAAATGTTTGAGATAACTCTTATCAAAATTTTTCATAAAAACCAGTACCGCACGCCAAATACATAGATCGAGGATAAGCTTTTTGGCAAATATCAAGGCAACCCTATAAATCCTATATTAAACGAATCCTTCAAATATGCCGTATACAGGGACGAGCGTAACGGGTCTTATCTTATCAAGATATCTCGTGTATCGTATTTCAACGTAAACGAGTAACAATCGATACCGATCGATTTCCTATAAGAAGGCAAAGCTCGAAATGCATAAGGGATGAAAAAAGTTAATTAACAAGTAAAGAAGATCAAGCTGATTAATCTTGATCGGAAAAACGTTCGAGATGAATTAAATGGTCCAGAAGCAGTTAACCCCTCGTATGTTGATGAAGAAGATTTCGCGTAGAAGAGGATCCCGACGTATGTGATAAGGGGTATCAGGAGGGGAGGGGGAGCAATTCCAAGGGGTAGCGGTTTAACATTGAGATTAGCAGCGGCTAAAAATCGATCTCATCGCCACCCTCTACCCTCGGCAACTGCAACCCTCAACCACCCCTTCGCCACCCTTATGGCCAAATAAAAGAACTGGAATGTACGGCTATACAACGTGTATGAGTGAGCGGAATCGGTAAGCGCGAGAACGTCGAACTGAACTATCGGTCGAACTGATAGATACGAAAGATTAGGGGTGAACGGGGTGGGAAGGGGAGGGTGCATTTCAGGGGGCGGTTGCAGGGTGGACTCCAGTGGAGTGGGCACACTGGGTATATATCTGCGACTGGTCAGACAATGTATTTTGGAACAGCTACAGCAGCCAACCGGCACCGTATACCGGGTGTAAAACCACCACGTCATTAGGAGGGGTTGGTAAATTTCTTGGGTAACAAGGCGTATGACGCGACGGAGATTCGACACGTTAATCGAGTCGAGTGCAAATAAGAGGGGTTGTAAATTGATTGGGAGTATGAAAAAAAAATATTAATACATTTTTACCTCACAGAATACTCGATAGGTGCGTGGTGGCGATGGCGATTCTAATCTAAATCTTATTCTAAGAAAAAAAAATTCTCCAAAAAATGAAGGGATACGTCTCGGCCGAAAATTCAAAATTCAAAACCCGTAAGAGCGCGTAAGGTAAATCCGTAGTCTGATCGACGTCTCGATCCTGCTGGCGCAAACAATTGCAAAGTGGGATGAAACATATTTTTTGACAGTGACGTCACCTCGACATCGTAATAAACGAGCGCGGGCATCCCGAAAGATGTATTGGAAAAATTGACATTCGCTATTCGAGAAGTAAAGTCAAACTGGGACAACGCCAGAAAATTTGAGTCAGTCGAAGGGGGGCGAGAGCGGTAAAGCGTTGAACGCGCGTACGGCTGGTCGGGGAAGGAGAGCAGATCTTCTGGGCAGAGGATCGGGAGTGCGAGCGAAGGGTGAAAAAGGAAGAGAGAAGGCAAAGCGGAGATAGACTAACGGAAGAGGAGAAGCTACGAACGAGAGAGAGCTGGAGAGACATAAGAGTCGGAAAGTCAGAGAAACGAAAAAAAAAGAAGTGGCAAGAGGTGGAAGGGTGAAAGAGGGGGGCGGGGAGGGGGGAGGAGGGTATAAGTGAGTGGGAGAGCAGCGAGATGGAGGTGGAAGTTAAGACAGGTGGCGAGGGAGGGATGAGGCCTTCCCCCCCTCCGCCCCTTCCCCTACCCATATGACGTGCAAGAGAGGGAGAGTGAAAAAGAGGGTCGAAGAGGAAGCCGTGGGTAGAAAACAGAGAAATGCGATGCGCTGTCGGAGCGCTAAAAAGGGTAAAAGGAACAACGAGGGGGGAGAGGGGGAGAAAAAAGAGAGTCTAACCTCGTACGGGGAAGATTGTTCCCATTCGGGGATTAAATTGAAAAGGATTATAGAGACGAGCTGCGGAATTTTATATATGTGTATATATATATATGTGTGTGTGTGCTCGTACAGCCATTTGAATTTCTCACGCCTCGTGTCGGAGAGGGTTGGGGAAAAACATGAAAATGTCAAGGATCTTTTAGCCGGTTAGCTAACCGTGTTGGATTGGAAGAAATTTGAAAGATTTTTTATTGGACGGAGATGGGTGGATATAATTTCACGAATATATATATATATATATGTGTATACATATAGGAAAGAGGGGCGCCGAGACAACGCTCCGATCCTACACCCCATTAAATTGCCACCCCTGGAAACAAGAGTGAGAAATGATCGGCCGGTAATGCTAATGAATATCAAAGCATTAGGTTAAGGGGGGTGGCGAGGGGGGGTTGCTTTTGAGTTTAGTCCGGATATCGAGGGGTCGTTCTCGCTGGAAAGAGGGTGCTTTCAAGAAAATTACAAACAACGAGACACATTTGCGTGAATCGCCCGAGAGGGATGGGGAGCTTTGGGATTTTATCACGTTTTGATGGCTTCGCGCGGAAAGAAAAAAAAAATGTCCACGATTCGATATCTCTATGATCGATATATCGAAGTCGTACAAAGGCAACGGGGTCTTACCTGTTTGTGCATCTCCACGTTAAGGCCGTAGGACATCTCGTAGTACTGAAACAGAGAGATGCCGATTATTTGATTTTTACCTAAAATTGAAAAAAAAATTAAATTTCATACAGTCCGCACCAAAATAAAAATCGAACGATAAAAACTTGTCCTGGACGGGTTATCACTTTTTTTTTTACTTCGTGCTATTCACGTTCTATCAGAACCGCCGTCATCAAGGGTAGGTTCGCTCTTGACAACTTTTACGAGGGGTTATAGCGTTTACGTCATCAAGCGAAACTCCCTTCTTCGCTATGTACACCGTGTAGAACTTGAGCAAAGTTTTTGCGATGCCACTGGGGAACTTAGGCGAAACGGACCTGACGCGCTTATATCGGGTCCAATGAAAAATTCGGAAAATAATATCGACAATAAAACATTTGTAAGGATAGTAAAAAAAAATTTTTCTTATCGCACGTATCAAGCATTCGCTACGTGGATCGATGATCCTTTAACATGCGTTAATGATAAGGCATTATCTTACTATCGAGTCATCGTGTACATGGTCTTAATAGTTAGATACTATAGTCAGATACGAGAGTGATAACGGTAATAATAACGTTATCACTGAAAACAAGCGCGTGTCACGGGCAAACGTTTATTAGAAATTATGAAGTATCTTCAGGGACGTCTCCCCATAAATTATCCCCTGGAGCATCAGTGACCACGTGTCACTACCGGTCATTACGTAAAGGTAAAATTTCAATCATAAATACGATAATAACGTTATTGAACGTCACGTTGAATCACGATAAAAAATATTTATCGTCACATGGAAATATTGCCAACCGAATGAGGGATGAAATTTTTAATGGACAAAAAATCAGGATAAAATTTACGATTTCGAGAACGCCTGAAAAAAATAGCTGAAAAACTTTTCGTTTCGTGAAAAAAAAAAATAATAATCGATGATATATTGCAAAATGAGAATAATAAAAATAATAATACCAAAATGAATATAAAATCAACGATATGCTTGAATCGAGTTACCAATTACGTACAAAGAAAAATCTTATCCGTCGTTCTTTTTCTTCTTCTCGTCGCGAAGCGAACTCAGCGACGCCCTAAAAATTGTTTCAACTGCCGACAATAAATTCCCTGGATGAATTTAGGTAGAATTATTACTCCCAAGTGGTCGCGCCAATATACGTGTAATATATGTATATATATATATATATAGACAAAATACGATAGTACACTAATGCACGCATATTGTACACCATATAAAATATGCACATATATGTATTACACTCGCCAAAGGGTTGGCACTAAATTACAGCGATAATTTGACGCAATTACTCAAATCCCCCTGGACGGAAATTCCATCTTTGTGCGAAAAAAAAATCAAAAAAATTGACCGTAAAATACATTTCCGCATAAGAATCTTACACTTGAGACAGTCAAGCACGAAACTAAATCACTTCGTCGTTGACGAAAGAAAATTAATTTACGAAGAAAAATAAAATTGATCGAATAACGATGGTCGATGATTTTAAATGGCGAAGAAAAATATTCGCCAACAAGGTAAACCCCAGCCCCTGCTCTACCCCCTTGTGCAAATTTCACGATAAATATTTAGCCGAGTCAAATTTTCGGAATTTGATCGGGTTTCTTAATTGAAAAAAAATTCCCACGGCAAACGATAATTAGTCTGTAATTAAGTGTCATCGTCCTTGACCAACGTTCAAGGAGTAAAATCGGGGTTACGCGAATTGCACGACGAAGGTTTCTCGTTCCACGGGATATATGGGTTGCGCTTAATTTCCCCCTTCCCCCACCACGGGAAAACAAGAGAGCGGATGGGAAGAGAAGATAAAGCCGTGCCCTGTGGCTAGAAAGGATCACGATCAACCCTCCTTGCACCCCATACACTATATATATATATATATACACACACACGTAACCACAGCTTCTTTCGTTTCTGCCCCTGCGAAATTTTCAGCGAGACTGAGGCGGGAGAAAAAAAAGTAATTGTTTTCTTCAAAAACTTTTGGAAAAGTTTTCGTGGAGTTTCGAGAAAGAGAAAGATAACGGACCTACACTGTGTACGTTTAAAACAAATTTAGGCCCGACGGTTCTCAAACTCGGAGCCGAAAACGTCCAGCTGACTTTAACGTTCTCGCTGTGCCCGGATGCTGCGACCCGTCGGAATCGGCGAACCACGAGAGAAACGACAGGACGCACGAACGGACCATTAGTTTTCAGGCGTTAAATGCGAGAAACAGGTAATCCCAGGAAAACGACAAGTAAAAGAAGAAGACGCGTCTATCCGTCAGCGCGGACAGGTTCAGAAGAGGTTTCAGCCTCCCAATGGATAATGGCTAGTGCTAATATCTGCCTTGTGTGTAATTTGGAGAGCTGCTCCTCGGACGTAATTATCTGCTTCGCACAGTCATAGGTTTTAACCTCGTTACAGCTACTGGTCCAGGCGCGAATAGTTTGAGTGAAAAAAAATACTTTACCATTGGAAGGAGCGAGTGAGAAAAAAATTTTTTTCGAAAGCGCACCGTTTCGCGATCCTCATAATTGCATTAATAAAATTCGAAAATTCCCATCGATCCATATTACGTCAAACAGATGTCCCGTAAGTAGGAAGAAAATGCGTGGGATTTACGGGAGGCGTTATCCTAATGAAAATCGTGAGGAGAGAGTCGCGCGTGGAATTAGAATATCAGAGAGCGCGACAGAGAGCGAGATAGGGAAGCAACCGGCAGCGCGACAGAGACAGAGACACGTGTACACTGCCAGTGCGAGTAGATTAAGTGCGTATTCGGTAATGTCCACATGTACCTAGAAAGATATACTAAACAGATATACATATATAGAAGAGATGGGGAACAGATATGTATAACACTTGCCGGTGGCTGACAACGCGCTCTCTCTCCATCTCTCTCCCTCTCATTCCCAACCAGTTATCCCCCCTCTCTCTCCCTGCCAAACCCGTAACATTGCTCACTCTCCGATTCCCCCCTCCCTCCCGTACCGAAAGCTCTCTGTCTCTCTCCGACCCCCCCACTCTATCGCTGCCACCCCTCTCTCTCTCTCTCTCTCTCTCTCTCTCTCTCTCTCTCTCTCTCTCTTTCTCTCTCTCTTCGTTTACTTTGGAGATATCGATTACCGGCTCAACTCGCAACCCCCGTCACCTCCAACCCCGATACACTCCCCCCCTCCCGCCTACTTCCCCCCTTTTTACTCGACCCAGGTTGCTTGGTGTCACATCAGTGTAGCAGTTTACAGGGATGTACACACTGTGGACGGGGCATAAGGGTAGCGTCTTAGGAGTCGGCGTCTTTCCTCGGATATAGTTATGCCGTGTACACAGACGCGAGCGCCACCTGTGCACGTGGATATATATATATATATATATATATATATATATATTTATTTATTACACCCAGGCGGTGTAATATGCATGCCGAGACAGTTTGGCGCGGCCTGTCGATACTTTTACGATTCTCGGACTCTCGTTACACCCGGTAGATCAGATACGACTGATATAGATTGACTTACGAACTTAATCTGTAATCTGTTGTAACGTCAACGGGTGGGAGTTTTGAGAGGAATTTTTTTTTCTACGAAATTGCAGAAATGACTTTTTAGGGGAGGGGATTCATAGCGAGATCGGTTTCGAACAAACGACGGTAGCCGCGCGGCACCGATATTTCATTCCAGGGCACATTCAATTTCCGGGCGGGCGCGCGCGACGCCTGCTCGAGCGACTCGCTCGAGGACTCCGAAGGCACTGCGCCACGAGGAGAGAGACTCGAGCGTCGAAATTCCGTGGCCGAGACTGGAAATTGTATAAACTAAAGTCTCCCGTGTAACCCGTAACGCAGCATCCAGATGTATCCGTTAACTCGGACGTTTCAAACGTGAATCGACTATATGTTTAACGGCGAGGCGTAAATTTTCACGGGGATCGCGCAAAAGCATTTCGAGAAGAAGGAGATAACTCGAAACACAAGTTGCGGTTTGTACGCTACAGTACGAGGCGATAATAATGTTGTAGTAAATCGTGACACCGTAGCGCCGTGACAAGACAAAGGAATTATCCTCTACCGACTATAGGGCTACTCCTGTGTGTTTAAACCATGCGTGAACACGTGTTCATGGAAACCGCGTAGTCGCGAGTTACGACTAGCTACCAGTCAGGGGACTCTTTAGCGTTCCAATGCCTACGAAGGTGGCCCCTCCCTCAAACACATCGATCTTACCGCACGACCACACAAATGTGTTAATGTTAAGGTAATAATTAAAAGTTAAAATACAAAATGGCCACTTAGCTCCCTGTACACCGTACACGCTCGACTGGTAATACATATGCATACAGGTTGATTCATACTAGGCCAAAGCGAAGTTTTCCTATTGCATTGTAATTACAGAGAAGAGGAACGAAGAAGCTCGATGACGAAAACTTCGATTCGTCGTAACGTGCAAGCAGCCCCGACCGAGGGTCAGCCGGGAAGGCAAACGCGATGGAAGGAAAAAAGAAAATAAAACTTTGGAAAATGTCTAAAAAGAAAAAGAAAGCAGAACTTACAAAGTGTCTTACCATAACGTAATGCCTCTGCATCTCAGTCTTTTCGCTGGCCAGCTT
>JARPRH010000103.1:843854-859164 GCA_031763665.1 Calameuta haemorrhoidalis | reverse complement strand
TAACCCGTGCGCGTTACGTGTGTTAAATATACATGCTGCGTCGTTTATGGAAATAAGTATTTTTGAAAAGTAAAATTGTTTTTATCTTTGAAAAAAATTCTTTTGCATTTTTATTTACCACACGTGACACTGCGACCAAAGTATCCCTCTAATCTCATACGTGACAGAATGAGCCTTTTCATCTCGTTTACGTCGTATTACATAATTTCGTGATTCAACCCAAAATCATAGTACCCATAATTTTTCATTCATCTACCAAAGGTCCCCTTGTACAGTTACTTATCGGCATTTTTGATTATCATCGATAAGAAGTCACCAAGATCAAATTTCTGAATCTCCCACGTGACGCAGTACGCACGTTTCGAAATCCACTCTCCGTTTCTCTGGTCAATTCGTGTTTCAATCGTAAACTGGGCCACTGTCGAGTCACCGCGTTATTTATCGAATAATATGAATTTGCTGTGTTTTTTTTTCGTTTTACTTTCCTCTCCTTTCCCCCTCTCTCTGTCTCCGTTATTTTCGTCATTTCCGTCGCTTTCGCTTCTTCCCTTCGCTCAGCTATTTGTACCAGACACTCGGCTGGCTCTGTGTTCGTTTAACGAAAGCAAGTCGATTGCCCAACGATCGACTAGACGTTCACGTCGAATCGATAGCCATTATGCGGTCGCCGTTTGTGCATGCGCCATACGAATATCCACTGGCAAGGGTTGTCGCTATTCTCCAAGGAATTTCCCAGCGTGGATACGCGATTCACTTGTTTTTATTCATGGATGAGAATTCGAATCGTAGCCTTTAAATCTTTAACTAGGCGCGTCGTACGCGGAATCGAAATCACTGATTGTGAGTCGATCGCCAGGCCGATCGGGTCTGGTTCGTTTCTCGCTAGTGAAATTCACATTGGGTAACTTCAATTGCCGCTGTGCCTGACACGTACGTCGATATAACACGACCCGGGATTTACTTGTGCAACGTATCACCGGGTGTCAAAGTCACGTGTCCGTTGCGTAATTTTGATTTTCATAATTCGAAAATAAACCTTGGAAGTGTTTGCGAAAAAAATTTTGGGATATTTTGAAATTTTTTTTATATGGAAATCGACCTACGTCCATTTACTGAGATTTCGGAACGCGAAAAATGCATCGAGTCATATCTATGGGTAAAATTTTTCTCCTGCAGGACAATAGGCTTTTTTCACATAATCTTGGATCCTCGTTCAAGGTCAACTCGCCACGAGGTGCTGCTCCAAATGCGAATTGAACAGCGTTTCCTTGGCGCTAACGTAAAACGTCACTTAGAATTTGGAACGCGGACTCTTTACGGAACCCGGCCCATTTACCAAAAATAAATTCATTCGTTCCGTCCGTTAGGGCCGTACGGTTGCCGTTTCACTTTATTGGCAGCCTTCGCGTAAAGCTGCCGCCGATAAAATAATCACCTTCCGCAATCGGGATAATATTTTGCTTGGTCTAAACTCGAAAGCGGCAAACTCGTCTCTGTCGGTCGACGCGGAAATATTAACGGGTGGCGATTTTAATCGCATCGCGAAAAACGTTGGTTTCTGTCTGCGACGGTTCAGGGAAGGGGGGTTCAGAGGGGGCTTCTAGAAGGAATATTCGACGGTCATTATTTTCGATTGATCGACATGACGAGCATTGATGCTCCGTCGCAAAGACGCCGGCGGATCCAATTCCAAAAAAGTGGCACTGCGCGCGCGCTTGAGTTTCGTAATGTTTTGTTATTCGCTCAGGCCTATGTTTATTTTCATGATTATTTCGAATGTTGATGTTTTCGATAATATTTTTTTTATTTATCCAACTTTTTTATTCTGACCTCTGCGCACCCAATTTACTGGAATTCAAAATTATGCTAAGTAAAGCAGACTGGTAAGAAGTCGTAATTGTTATTCCGCATATCTCCGAATCTGGCAGCGTTCACTTATAATTCATTCTGGACGAGATGCAATCCTGCTCGTCTACTTACTTTGCCTGCGGCTCACTTCTGGTTCACTCACGATTTTTTACGATCCTATACGATCCTATACGATCAAATACGATCGTCAATGTCCTTTGCAGGCTGGAGATTGGATACAAATTTTGCGTTCAGCACAGCGTGCCCGGTATTGACGTGACGACAGCCTATATTGGCTGGACGAATTTTTACTAAGGGTTCATTTTTAAGTTCTAAACAAAACCAATTCTCTATTGATAATAATGTGCGAATTTATTCGCTGTTCGTAATATCGAGTGTCACTGTAATAACAGATCTTATATTTGCTCGAAAGATTTAATCCAGTTACGATTTCTCTCAGTTATCATGTGTAGATATTTTTTTTATCGAATCGAAAAGTCCGTTTACACACAGGTGACTCTTTTGCTCTTAGGAAATACCAATCGTATAAATGTTTGCTTCTACTGTTTTTCGCCTCGTGTTGTACGATTCGATTAATTCGTTTTTTTTTCGCAATTCTCAAGTTACACAAGAACATCGGCTATTCGGTCAGGTTAGGTTTAATTAAATTGTAAGCGTCCCGTGTCCGACAAAGAAGAGACTGATAAAAAGTTTACTAAGGAAATTAAAAAAAAAAATAGTATACGTCACCCTGTAGTATGCAGCCACTGACGTAGGCGTATCTTGGCTCAGAGTTGGGTATATTAACGAGCCCTAGTCAATGCATAATTGTTATTCATCCGTGAGACAATTATGAAATGGCAATACGCCTGAAATTTAGCATACGCGTATCCTCGTAATCGCGCAGAGGTTCTTCACACTGCCGTATATACAGGGTGAGAATAAAGTACGTAAACTCTGAAATATCACGAAACTGAAGAAATTTGGAAGAAAACAGTTTTTAATACCAAATCTTTTTGACTTTGCGAATTTCATGTCACAGTGACATTGACCTTATCGTGGATGAAGTTCAAGGTGATTTACAAGGTCAACTTTAGATTTTCATATGGATCGACCTATTTTCGACACCGCGAATCGAGACTGCGGAAAATTTTACTTTCGAAACGCATAGCAACAAGTGGGGTCAGGGACTCAAACTCGACCCGAGACTCAAATTCACTAAATCAATGAGGGAGTTGGAAAAGAATTTTCAAAAATCACACCCATACGACTCTCTGGTTTTATATTTTGTATTGCAAAAGCTTCGTCGCTCTTTTCAAATGAGACCTTTAAAAATCTTTCGATACTTTTCCTATTTCTTAATCGATGCATGACTTGATCTTTTGGATACGATATAGATAATTTGGGGGGGAGTTAAAATTTGATAAAAGAAAAAATAGTTCACATCTAAATATAGTTTAGATAAAATATATTTGGTAAAAATATTTGGTGTTTCTACGAGTCAGTTTATATAACGTTATCTAACACGCGCCCCCCCTGTCCCCCCTTCTCCAGGTCGGCTCAAAATCGATGAGGATTCCGTTAAAGGTGAACTAACCTCGATAAACTTCTTTGACGGCAACGACGACGTCACGCTTGATCGTATCAAAGGAAGGTTTCTCTCTGTCGACCTTGACATTGATCGTGATGGCTTTTTTTCCTTCTAGTCCAGCTTGTATACCGGCCGTTGGACAAATCGCAGGGAGTGACGCTTTACGAGCATAGGAAACGGTCCAGCGATCACGCCAAGTCGAAGACTTCTTCTATTTCTTGCTCGGACTCGTGTCTCTCTGTCTGTACTGAATAATCAAGCTGATTCAAGAAATCGGCTCAGAGTTCAGCGATTGATGATCAACCTGGCTAGCTGGATGAATCATTTTTCAAAAGTTCCAATTGATTTTTTGTCCAAAGTTTACGGCATCGTCGTTCTGCTGAATCGAGGTGACTTTTTTGGTAGGTCCGTTGTTATCCTGAGAAAAAGAAATTGGTGACGCCCATGTTTTCTTGGGCGACGATCAGGGGTCGGTAATGAGACGGGGGGAGGAACGGACGAAGTAGATCAGGATGACGATCAAAGGAAGACGAGTGTAGTCAACTCGGGGCGGCGTTCTAATATTATACGGCTGACGGGACACACCGTGAGTCAGACGAGCAACTAGCGACGGCGGAGGAACAGGACGTTCCGTTACGACAAAGGAGCTCGGTCGGTAAGGAAGGCGTTCGCTCGATACTTCACGTGGAAGTAACGATGAATCTTCGTGTCGGACATCATTATCTCTTGTGCGCGATGCTATTTTCTTTATCCTTAACCATATCGGATGTCTTTACGAACACTCGTAATAATCCATGTTACAAGTTTGTTTTCGAGTAAAAGTAACTTTTTAGAGGGGCCGTCCTCCTATGGGTTTCAAGGTAAAGGAGTCACCTGGATAATATATTTGACTCGTGGAAACGACTTTGGGTATATTTTAACCTGCACTTAACCAACTGGAAAAATGTACTTTTTGGCGACTTTTATTGACTACGAGATTGCGTGAGGTTGGTTTGGTTTATTTATTCAAAAAATAGTCGACCTTCGTTATATCTTGCATGCTTGAGGAAGGCGTACGGGAAACACGTATTACGGCACTTCTCGAGGTCAGCGACTTCGCTATCAAGAATCGTAACCTCGTATTTTAACACGGAATTAGGTAAATGGGTGTTTTGACTTTTTTTTTGACTGTTGACTGCTGCTTTTTTTTATATCGTTTATTTTCGAATTTGAATTCACGGGATAAGGTTGGTATTTTTATTCTTGGGCGGGTCCGCTCTATCCTGCTAAACTTGTTTACAAGGGTCAGCACGTACCGACGTACATCAACATCCGTTTCGGTATACATATAGCTATATAGTATGCACGTACGTGTTCAGCCTTAGTGAGATTTCGTTGCCATCCGAAGATTCTTCTTCCCTCATCTCTTCCTTATTATTTGTCAAGGTTTTACTCTCTACCCGCCCGTTCACGTATTGAAAAACTGATCGTGTCTACAATGTTAATTCGCATCAAGTTTCGCTACCGGAACGAGACAGCGGAGGTCTGATTTGTCACTGGGAGATTTGCAAAAGCAGGCAGCGCATATTTTGAAGCTTTGTCGCTGCGAGTTTTGCACGTGCGAATATACCTCTTATGTGAGTCAGGTTTCCTTTTATCTTTTTTTTTTTTTAGTTTCACGTTATTTTTATACGAATCGAATGGCGTTGACTGCGAGATTCGCGAAGTAAATGTTTTGTGGAAAATACGTATCTTTGTTTTGAAATTGTAAATTTTGAAAAAAAAATTTCGAAAATACTATTAACGCGGGTCTTTACTATTTCCTTTGTAGAATCAATGCTAAACGGTCGTACGTGTTAATGTCTTATTTTTATCAGTATTTTTTTGTTCTTTTAAGAACTTCAGTCAAGTACCTTTAGTAACTTTTGATCGGTAGTGAGGAAATTTTTTTTTATACAGAATTGCCAATACGAGTACCAATTGTTTTGTTCTGTAAATAAAAATGTCGATTGCTCGACAGGAAATCCGCGGAAAGCGGGTCGATTCGAAATAATGCTGGCGACGCCTGGCGTCGCTAATGCAGCGTTGAGAAAGTAGACCTCGCAACCTGTCTACCTATATATCCAATTGACAAGACAAAGGAGACTGACTCTATCGATTGTGCGATCAATATTTTTTTTTTTTTCTTAATTAAATCCAGTATCATTAATTATGAATGCTTGAATCAATAGACGGCGCAATGTTCGCACGAAGTTTCGTCAGCCGGTCGGAAAAATCCTTCCGAGGAAAAACGGTACTCTCGGTATATCCTCACGCTATAGATATAGCGGGACGTGCGCGAGTTAATAGCGGAAACGGCGCTATATGAAAAACAGGTATTCCTTATGTGCCAATGCGTAATAATTACGTGACAGTTTTATGCGTAAAACAGACGCTGAATTAATGCGTCCTCGTGTCAATTACCGTGTCGATGGGGAAAGAAAAGAAGACAAATAAACACAACCGGCAGGGACGTTCGTTCCGTCGTTATTGATTTTTATTGTTTTTGTCGTTTCATGATCGTGTCTAAACGTTATATCCATTGAAATTAATATCACGAATTGCGGTAAACAGCTGGAAAAATAATTTCAATGACTTAACGTTATTTTTGTAAAAAGAAAATTCCGAATTTTTTTTTCTTCCAAAATTCACAATAATTCTCCTTATCGTGCCTTATCGACTTACCACCTTAGATCTTCCGAGTATCGCCATTATCAAGGACAGCCTCTCATGCCTATTTCGCACGTGCTCATTTCGTTACTCTGAAATTACCTCAAATCTTCCCCTTGATCGTTTAATAGGTTTGAAAATATTTTTAACAAAATTGTATAATTTTTCAATAATTCAATCTTAACGTACGTAAGGTTAAACGTGTCGGATTACAGATACAAGAGAAACACATCAATTACTCAGTGACATTATTAATTGGCGATTATCAGTGTCTTTCATACTCCAGCTTGAAGTTGTATCAGCAGTAATTGTGCTACCTTGAAAATTCTATATTATACCATACGAGATAAAATAACGTGTCATATGGGTTAAACCGCCGTAGTGATTCAGTGTGAAAGCAATTTTTATTTTCTGACTCGATCTTAAAATTAATCTTCTCAAAATAGTCAGTGGTGTCCTGCTTCGAATCTCTAGTCTCTTGTACCCGTGTGCATACAGAGCACAATGGAACTGGCAGAGATCCCTTTTTCCCCCCAGGTACCCAGAAGAGGATCGACTCGTTGCGGAGGCTGTGCGACTCTTTGCAAATAATATTATATTTCCGTGAGTCTGCGTCATAGGATTCAGATGACCTCTCCACTCCCTAGTAGTTATACCCTTGAGAATCGTTGCATATGTGTACTCGAACCGAAGTCCTTTGTTCGGTATAGGAATAAAAGATTCATCGCTCGCGGAGGAGCCGACGGGTTACGGGTTTAGCATTGACGAAAAGGTCGAATCGGTCGGTAAGGTAGGAATCGAGTTAAAAATTAAGGAAACTCACTTTCCTGTTATTTATCCATTTCTTTTCTCTCGCGCGCGACTCACGTTAATTTCTATGTAAAAAAAATGTTAATACTTCCGTTTTTGCTTCTACTGTTTTCCTCGTAATGCTAAACGATTCGGCGAGCGGCTTAACATGCTGCGCTTCGGAACGAAACGTTTAAAGCGAATTCCGATGAGAATTTATTAATCTGTAGCCTTTGCACGTAATAGCGTGATTTCGTTTCTTGAATCAAAATACATTGATATTCATACGACGTGAACGTCGATGCACATATTTTTTTTTTCAAACCATAACGATCCGCCTAATAAATTGAATATTATTTTTTTAGAAATTCAATTTTTACAATAAATACATAGACGAAGAATTTTTAAATAAAAAATTATAATCTTTACGTAAAAATGTTAATTACAGTAATTAATTGTGTTATGTCGCTTTATGAAAACGTCACTATAATGCAATTTTTTTTCACCCACAACCGCGTACCGTCATTTATTTACTTGTACACGTTGGCAATTGATCTTATGCGCATGCGCACTCCCATTTACCAGCTGCGTGTTGTTCAGGTCCCCGTGATATTTTTCAATGGATTACAGTCAGCCGCTCTTACTCGTCTGTCCAGATTGACTTGAGTTCTAGTACTACCAGCTGGAGTTGCGCAATTCAAGAGAGCCGATCAGGAAGACGGTTAGAAAGCCGCCGAAGCCCACGAGCGATCGCGCTCATGAAGACTCGTCCAGCTGTACGTACCGTACGGGTCGCATAAATATTCGTGAAAACTTTCTCGTTACACGCATCCTGCTCCCAGTCACGACGCATCCCGTTCCCGGAGCATCTCGAAGAGAGTTCGGCATCTTCGAAGATGACAGTACCCCGTGGATCCCCGTGTAAGAAACATATTTTGTGCTCCTAGTAAAAGTGACCACTCGAAAAAAAAAATTAAAAAAAATGAATCACCATTTCCACATATATCACACTGAAGCAGTAAGTCGAGATTTCATTGCCGTTATCAGAGAATTTTTTTTTTTTACAGTAGCGTTCCCTGTGCAACATTCAGTCTCATGAATTATTACGTATTTGGTATGCCTGGTCTGACCCTAATCGTTTTATTAATCGTAGCCAATGATATCTCGTCCCCGGGTCACTCGAAGCTAAATTTATCAAATGACAGCACAATTTAACGACAATACCAAAATATTTATGCTCCTTCGTAATAATCGTCATCACACGCTCGCTACGCCTCAGGGAATCGCCCGCGATGTCCGATTAGACTGTTGTTATTATGATCCTGCTCGTACGGTAAGCTTAAGGCAATTCACAAGTACCAGATCACCTTGTATGATAAACGGCCGTGTGACGACTCACGCGCGAATTCGTAATTGACACGAGAAATTTATCGGACAAAAGTCATTGTCGTCATTTGAGATTCGCACGGAGCGCAGGAAGTACGTTAATTCAAGCTTGTGGGTCGTTAATTATTAGACTCGTTAGTAACGTCAATTAGTACAAATATTATTCTCATTTAAGCGTCTTCGAACGGGAAGTTCAATTTATTCCTATACGTGTCGTCACTGCTGGCGTCATTGTGATCGTCATCCTCGTCATTATTGTCGTCATCATTATCATGCGTATCCACGTAACGAATATTTACGCGTTTATCGATCATCATTATCTAGCAAGAGAATCATCGTCGATCCTCAAATTACCCAGGTCGTGCCCTGGTGCACAAATAATATACTCGACGACGATTTAGTGGACTAGCGTAATGAAATACAACGTTGGATTTCGGGATATGGAATTTATTTGAGTGGCTTCGCGTCGTCCGACGATGCGTTAATGTCTGTCCACAGTGATTAAAAAATTAATGATACGAGATTGCGTTAAGTCAAAGCGGATATTCATGGGGAATCACTGAACAGCTATTAGTGCGATCATCCAAGGTCATGCCTATACATTAAAGACTGTTTTTTTTTAAATTAACTAAAAAAATTTTTTTAATATGACCAGCTTCGTTAAAGCGCATAAATTATATACTCTGTACCACTTTGTATACTTTCTGTATATTTCTCCGTATACCCTGTATAGTCTGTACACTCTGGGGATGGATACTATGTTTTTGTAATGTACGTATAAATTTTACTACAGCGATACAGTATAGCTGTTCCATGCTGGAATATATTGTTACAATTATATATCATGATGATTTATACATAACAATGTAAATTGATCGTATGGATCATTTTCGTGTATCAGTTCGAAACCGATAAGTCACTCGAGAACGTATTCTTATAAATAGTTATCGATCGAGTGAATATTATTTTATTCATCTCAATCGATTTTATATGATCGTCGTGTCCGAAGACAACTTTTTCTTCCCTCCTCTGGGGTCCGATTATTTTCCAGGGATCGCCAGCGCGAAAACAGGTCGCGTTACAGATCACGGACCAAGGGCCTTTCCAGTAGTCGTGTGGTGGATGTCGTGCAAGCAGGCCATAAACGTGTCCGTTTCCACGGTTTGCCGCTCGGCGTATTCACTCGTGGCGCCACCGTCTACGGCCTCGTGTCGATTACTCTCGGGCTATGATTATCCCTGCGTTTTCAGTGATTCTTGCGTAGGACGACGATATCTTTCTTTCTCTTTTTTTTTCTTATTCTTTTTATTCTTTGTCATTTTATTGACATCGATTGACTCGTGTAGGTGTCACGTTTTAACGACATTTTATTTATGTTTTATCTTTTTAAAAATTTTCTTTTCTTCGGATTCTTGCCTGACCCTACTCCCCCCTTCTCTTGGCAATTAAATGTCAATCACTTTTGTCGTACGTAATACGATGTTGCCTAGGCTACAATTATAATAACAACAGCATGAAATTATGTAAACTGCGAGAAAGTTATACGCTGCTGTTGCATTATGGGTTTTGTTCTTTTCGTGTGTGAATAATTGTGTGTCACTGTAGGTGTGGTTTATATGTGACGATTAATTAGAGATTACGATTGATAAAATAAATTGTTAATATGTATCTGTAACGATACCACGTATCGAGAGTGGTCTTTAATATTTTTCTACGACTAGTCAATTAATGGTAATTCAATGTTTCTTCGAAAGATGTTATCAGACAGGCTATCACGTGATGTAATAAAACATCTTTTTGTGGTAAAATGTCGTGAAGTCATTCGACACATTATAATAAAGTTTTTATTCAATTACCCTGTGCGCTTAACCTTTAAACTTGTTTATAACTTTTTTGGCATACTTCTTTTTTTCGAAATATAGGATTAAGCCCGATTGATTGGCAAAAGTCACGCCAGTGTTCAAGTGTTTCAAAGGTTTCCAGGGGTTTAAAAATTAATGTAATTTTTATTGAAGTTAAACAATAAATTTTATTTTCAAAATCATACAAGTCCTTATAGTTCGTGTTACACGAGTCGTTTGGGCGTATTTGGTAACGTGTAATAATTTTTTAAAAGTTCAAGGTAGAGAAGCTTGTTTGTGTAAATCCTTCGAAAAATTATTAAATTCGCATAAAAATTTATTAAGGAGACAGAATGGCAGTGTCTTTATGTACTAATGAGCATAATGATAATAATCTTTTTTTTATTCGATTCTAACGAGTGATAAGAGTCGTTGCAAAAATAATAAAAAATTTTGTCCATTCACCGTCGTAGCCGCTGCCTTTCTTTGGTTTCACATGCCCAATGGCGGCGACTAAGTCGATCATACGAAATGACTGTTGGCGCTCAAGGCCGCAAAACTATGTAAAAGGAATTGAAATAGGAAACAAAAATGTCTGCACGCGTGTGCGAATGTTCGCGAAACGCAGACTTGTCTCTCAATAGGAAAAGACATCAGGATTCCTGTACTCGTGTATGCCAGACACGTATGGAAGATTGGATTAATGACTTAAGTTGTCGGCAAAAAAATAGCAGTTTTGCTAACTGATCTAAAGCGTCGTGTATCGCGAAATCTCAATGCTAGTTTTAATTTAAGTTCCTTGTCGGATCCTGTGACCATAAATAGCTGGTAATAAATTTTTTTGGTTTCGGGGGAAAAAAATTATAAAGAAACTATAGATAGCGTATCATTTTTGACAATAACGATTTAGTTTTTATTTTCGTATTTTTTAACCTGATACTAGAAGCCTGTTATCTTTAGCTTTTAAAAGCGTTACTCGGCATCAAACACCACGAGATTCCATAATCTAGAAATTTTCTTGAATTAGACGAAATTTCAAAATTTCAAATGCGCTGATATTCGAATTCGTGAGTGAAGGGCGAACTATGAATGTTAACTTTGAAATTCTAGAAGTTCATTTGGCGACAACGAGTGTACATGCTTAATTGCGATTTTTTTTAATGACCAAATAACTTTCGAAAATGAGAGATAAAATTCCCAATATTTCAAAAAAGAAAAACGAAAGGTCATCAATCTGTTACTAAGTAACAGATAATAAATGGCATAATTTTATGCATGACTGTAAAAAATTTGTTTTCAAAAAAATCAACAAAAAACCCTCAAGGACTCAAAATGAAATGAAAATATTCATATAAATCATTATAATTTGCCAACGTGATATACGTTATAGAATGCGAGCACTTACAACGAGATAGAAAAAAAAAAAGAGATTGGTCCTTTAGCCTGGAAAAAAATTGCACGTATGTCATGATAAAAAATCGTATCGCGAAATACCAGCAAAAAAAACGTCAAACCTTCCTTATAAATTTTCGACGTATAATGAAACATGACAACGACCACTACTAGCAAACGCCGTTACACGTAGAGTGTTCGATTTAAATTAAGCAAAAGAACCACCCGGTATATCTGTGCGCGAATTATGATCGACCTTCATATTTTTTTTCGTACCCACCTTCATCCTTTTTTTTCATCAAGTCGTGTTTCCATGCCCCTCGGTACCGCGGATGATCTAATGAATTTTCGGAAAATAGACCCAACGTGGTGTTGACCTAAAAAAAAGATTGGTTACACATAACGGATCGACACGACCGAGTGACTGACTTTTGTAACGAATAAAAAGGAGGAGCAATCAAAGAGATGCAGGAGGGGGGGAGGTATAAGTCGATCAGGGTGGGAGTCCAGTAAATCATTGTGGTGGGGAGAAAAAAAAGAGTGGCTGATATCCGGGCCATCCGAATTGCGGGAGTTCATCCTTTGGGTACCGTTGTGTTCGTAAAGTGAGTCGCGTGGCCGATATAAATTATTGACAGTGTCGAATCAAGTGCATTATGGAAGTACAGGTCAGTCAGTAAAATATAAAAAATTTAATTGTCCACGATAACGATAATTTTAGAAATAATCATTTCCGTCGATAAGGTCGTCCCAGGGTCACTGTGTAATCGGTTATAAGTAACGTAAAAAGAAATTAGGTCACTCAAATCTGAAATTGCCGTTTTTCACGTCTTCTCTTTGAATGACACATTAGATGGATGAACTTTTTGGGTCTTGCCTCTGGGTCTTGCCTCTGGGCCTTGCCTTAGGTTTGTTCGTGCGTGACGTCGACACTGAATATTTGTTAACGGGACCGGCTGTCCATTGGGAGTGGAAAGAGGAGAACAGAGAAAGGATGAAATTCTCTGACCGAGATCATCAAATCAGTCGGGTCGGTCGCTTCGTCGTGAGCATCTTTTAGTTGCTGGTTTTACATGCGAAAGATCGATTGTCACTTTCAAGCGGAGAGACAGTACGGTTGTCGTACGAGTTATTAATAGCATAAAATTAAATACTGTGAACCTAACCTTAATTCGTCGTAACACTTGCACTTGAACTTTCATACGTTTATTTTTGTCTTACATGTTTTTCTCACCAATTGTCAACTGCAGCGAAGTTATATCGTTTAAAGAAATATTTTGTTACGAACTGCTCGGCCGGTACGGCAGTTACCTACGATTTAACTGAATACCAAAGGAGCCACTCGGCGAAAATAATTCAACGGACGAACGGACTTCTTGAAATTTTAAACGCATTTGAAATTTTACTGTTTGCCTTAGTGACGCATTTTCACGGTCTCGCATGCCAAACGCTAATTCTTAAGGACGCTGCGAAAGTCATTTCTGTGCCGAACGCGATACGGGATACTCGATAAATTATGTACTCGTGGTGATCGATTCTTCTCTGGTCTATCGAACTGATATCTCGTCAATATCGCAAGGAAACTACCGTTTTACTCATTCAACACGGGTGCCGTACTAACTAGCGTGAGTTTTGGGGATTTTTGAAGATACGCCTTTACACCGATTTAAAGTCTAAACTGTGTTTCGTTCGTTCTTCGGTGTGACGATTCAAGTGGGACTTAACGTACTTTTGTACGAAATTCATGAAATCACTGGAATTCGCTATTGTATAAATATTGCATAATATTGTTGATATACGTATATTATCTGCGTGGTTCTGAAATTCCGCAAAAGTGAAATTTCTTTATTTGGTGATTCAAGGTTTTCCTGGAGCATCGCTGCAAGGATGAGGTAGGACAATTGGTCAGCGCCAAAACTCATGGCGCTACGCCTCTCGTGATGGCTTGTCGAAATGGACACTACGACGTGGCGCAATATTTAATTGAAAAATGTGGAGCAGACATCGAGCAACCTGGTTCCGGTGAGTCAAATGAGAAAATAATTATCGAGTATAGCCGCATTTGTAACTTTCGACATACCCGAAGTCTCGTAAATACCGCGAAGACGTGAGACAAAAAATATTTTTCTTTAATAAAAATTTGTATTTCAAACGATGGGTAACGTTCGAAATTTTTTTTTTTCAAAAATTCTTTCCCAGTATCATCGTTTGCCAGCAGTGCTATAAATGCACGATTACCGATAAGTAACGTAAGCATAAATTCTTTAGGATTACCGAGATAATTTCTTATAAAATCTGTGAAAAAATATGTAAATTCACGCAACAGCTGGCATACTTGACGTATATCCGGTTAGTTTGACATTAATCATCTTAGAGATGCAAATGCGAACGTTGCTTTCACGATGAAACAGTAAACTGGCACGGTACGTTTCGAGAGTACAGGAAGCTGGGTCCATCGAGATTATTTTCGATACAAGCAAATGGAATAAAATTGATTGACCTACCGTTAAAATTTCAGTGGTCTTCGACGGCGAGACGATAGAAGGTGCACCGCCATTATGGTGCGCGTCCGCAGCAGGTCACCTGCCTCTGGTGAAGCTTCTAGTGGGAAGAGGAGCAAAGGTCAACTCGACGACAAAAACAAATTCGACCCCGCTCAGAGCTGCTTGCTTCGATGGGCATTTCGAGATCGTCAAGTTCCTCGTGCAGTGCGGTGCAGGTACTAGTAAAAGTAACTCGTTAGTTTTTACCCCATAACGTAACGTCTGATAAGATGATAAATTTTCACCGAATTGCCTTATCCGATTACAGACATCGAAGTTGCAAACAGACACGGCCACACTTGCCTGATGATCGCCTGCTACAAAGGTCACATAAAAATTGCAAAGTTCCTGCTCGCTCTGAAGGCGGACGCTAATCGCAAATCCGTAAAGGGTAACACGGCGCTGCACGACTGCGCCGAAAGTGGTTCGCTCGAAATCCTAAAAGTCCTAGTGGAACATGGAACCAGGATGGACGTCGATTCCTACGGGATGACGCCGCTCCTCGCAGCAGCCGTAACAGGTAGATAAAAAAGGGATCATTCGATGATGTGACTCTTTATCAAGAGGAAGACCTTGTGCGGAAGTAGGTCGTTCAACAGCGAAATTATTTATTCCAGGTCACACGCATATTGTCGAATATCTCATTGGAATTCCGCGTTTGGTCAGCAGAAAGGAAAAGATCGACGCTCTCGAACTTCTTGGTGCGACTTACGTTGATAAGAAGCGAGACATGATCGGGGCCCTTGAATTCTGGAAATTGGCAATGACAGAAAGGTATCGGCGGTGTCTTGGTCTTGTATTGGTCTTGGTCAAGTATTTCTAGGGAAAATTAGTCAAAGATTGTGGTTGGTAATTATTATGGTTTTTCTTTTAATTAGGTCATTCTAATAACCGTTATTTATTTTCTTTCCCAGATACCGTACCGACGCACCGATAATATCAAAACCGCCTCCGCCGCCGGCTGTGCAAGCTTACGATTACGCTCGTGAAATCTCTGACCCTGATGCTCTGGACGAATTACTGGCCGAACCCGACGAGATGAGGATGCAGGCTCTTGTCATCAGAGAACGAATATTGGGTCCGGCTCATCCTGATACCAGTTACTATATCCGATACAGAGGAGCTGTTTATGCCGACGCGGGGAAGTTCAGTCGCTGCATCGAACTCTGGAACTACGCCCTTGACATGCAGCAAAGCATGATGGAACCTTTGAATCCGATGACTCAAAGCTC
>JARPRH010000103.1:821372-832632 GCA_031763665.1 Calameuta haemorrhoidalis | reverse complement strand
AGAAAATCTTCGACGCAGCCAAGGTGAACTATTTTTATCATTGATGTCTATGCTTTCGATTTTTCGAATGATTTTGGACGATCTTATGTGATAAATTCAGTAGGAATGTTACTTAGATACTGTCATGAAATTTTTTTACATGCAGATCTCTTAACTATGCTCATAAATTTATTGTTGAAGATTTTCATTTGGGACAATCTTTGTGGGAGGATGAACTCTGATAACTTTTTATTTCAGTTAATTGGTTTTTTGATTGTTATTTTTTGAGGCAACTGCATTTGTCCTAGATCTGACCTTAATTGGTTTATTTTAATCCTCTGATACAGCTCAATTCAACTGAAGTATAAATTATAGACTTACATCTATCAGACAGTTGTTGATAATGATATTGCACAACTACAAAATTTCACAATTTGGCGTACAGAAATTCTGTGCTTATCTATTAAATTTTTAGGAAGTATACTACACAATGTTTTCATACCTTCTCCATCAACTGGTTACCAATTAGGAAGCCTTCCGTTTCTGTACATGTAATAATTCATATAAATAATGTAACTATTTTAAAATCTATATTCCATATTTGTATGTCAATCGCTTATTAGGTACCGATAGAATGGGATACTGTGGACGTAACACCAGTGCGTGGGCCAGATGGCAAGTTTGGTATCCCACAAGCAGCTATCGATTCAGTTAATAGAAATAAAATTGGGCTAAAAGGACCTTTAATGACTCCAGTTGGAAAGGGCCACAGATCCCTTAACCTGGCACTAAGAAAGTAAGTATAGTATGGCTCTTATGTAATCATTGTAAACATGAGACAACGAACACGTTAATGTAACAAGTAATCTACTACCGTTTATATCTACGATCTTGATATAACACTCTTGTGTAAGATAACTGTTACGTAATCATGACTTAACCATAAAAGGCATTTTCATAGGACTTAAACATACATTATTATCTTAACTAATGAGTGAAATTCATAATTATCATTATAAAAATTTATCAACCATGATTATCAATGCTTCTACCAATGCTTCTACCTACAGAGAGTTCAACTTGTATGCTAACGTACGTCCTTGCCGTTCGTTAGAAGGATACAAAACACTTTACGACAATGTGGACGTTGTCACAATCAGAGAAAACACAGAAGGTGAATATTCTGGTATCGAGCACGAGATTGTTGATGGCGTTGTGCAGTCGATTAAGCTCATCACCGAGGAAGCTTCACGCAGAGTAGCAGAATTCGCCTTCCAGTATGCTCAAGACAACAGCAGGAAAAAGGTTTCTCTTTTTATCTATTAACGTATCTGTTAAATAAAACTGAACTATATTCTTAAAACTTTATTCACTAATAGGTAACTGCCGTCCACAAAGCGAATATCATGAGAATGTCCGACGGTCTTTTCCTGCGCTGCTGTCGCGAAGCAGCTGGAAAGTTTCCATCTGTAAAATTCGAGGAGAAATACCTAGACACGGTTTGCTTAAACATGGTTCAGGATCCTAGTCAATACGACGTACTAGTTATGCCTAATCTTTACGGTGATATCCTGTCCGACATGTGCGCCGGTCTCGTAGGTGGTCTTGGTTTGACACCAAGTGGAAATATTGGTATCAACGGTGCTCTCTTCGAATCCGTAAGTAATATTCTGGATTCTCAAAAGCTTCTTAAGTATTTATGTTTTATTAATTTATATGCTATCTCATTCTATATGCACAGGTGCACGGTACGGCACCAGATATTGCTGGTCAGGATAAGGCCAATCCAACAGCTCTCTTATTGTCTGCCGTGATGATGCTGAAACATATGGGCCTGAACGATAAAGCCAAGATCATCGAACATGCCGCGTACGACACCATCAAGGAAGCTAAGTATCTTACGGGCGATCTTGGCGGAACTGCCAAATGCAGCGAATATACCGACGAGATTTGCAAGAAAGTTGCGGCGCAGATTAAATAATTTAAAATGTCTGGTATTTAAGCAAACTGCCAAATACTCGTAGATTTTTTGTGTCCACGGAGAGACGCAGCTTTCCGACATCCCCAGCATCGTCATCGTGACTCGCACGACAGAGCGAACCTTGATAATTTTAACGGCAGATCAAAGAGCAGGACAATGTAGATATATGTTTCGTTGTAACTTTCAACCGAATCCACCGTTTTTATTTTACGTCCTAAATACTAAGCCTAACGATTGTCGTCCGTTAATAACCATCTGCTGACAATAGCGGCATTTAATATCGTTTTACTGGGAATGCTCGTGTATGGAGAAAACTTACAATTTTCATATATATACATACTGCGCCTTAGCAAATTGTTCATAGTCACAGGCGATTCAAGTCATAGTACACACTGTAAAGATTAGCTGTGTAAATTAATATAAGTAACACTGTGTATAACGAATATATATGAAAAGTTGCAGGGACGCCTGAGTGATAAGTTCTCGATTAAGAGCATCAGTAATGAACATGTTGTGCAGTATTATCAATTAATAAAAACAACGTAAAACCATATCAGATTCTTATTTCTTATCAAATATATCATAGTCCCAACATCACCTACAGATTCTGGGACTATCTTCTATAATGGTATACAGTATAACACAATATTGTTGCACAATATTAATAGTAATATTGTTCAATTTAATTGTCTTATTCAATTTAAACTCCTCTCCTTAATATTCATATCCATATAAGTTCTTACCAAGATGGAGGATCAGGAGATTCTTGCGAAAAAGAGGGTATAATGTCTCACTTCGAAGACACCCTTTTTCACCCTCTCCCCCAGTATCAACAGGAGTCCTCCAGTAGGCACTTGGTGCTTCAACACCCTCTGCTCTCTTCTTCTCATCCCTTTATATCACCACCCACGTCATCCCTGCTGTTATGTTATAGCTACCCCCGCCCTCCTGCCCCTCTTACACCCTTGCGTTACCGTTTCTACGTAGCCCCTTTGTGGAACAGTATCTTTCATAGGAAAACTCCCAAGTATGAGAAAAGTTGGCGGCTATATTTCACAGTCGCGACTTCGTTCTATACCAGGAGGCTGCGAACCGCCGGGGAAAAGATGGAAACCCAGTGTCATCTTCGCTGCTCGTTAATTCCCTTGAGATTTATCAGAATTCTCCGAGTGAATAATGACGCGGTGCTTATAAATTTTAAATATTGAATTTTTCGGGTGATTAATTCCTCTCTTTTTCTCCCTCTCTTTTTCTACTTCGTTCACCCTTATATTCTCTGAGTATCTTCTCCACTTCTTCATCTCGTATCCTTGTACTGTCCCTACTCTTCATCCGCAAAATTTTATTCGCATCTGATTCTAACACTTCTGATAAGATATAATTGACATTTCCGAATGACAAGCTCAATTAGTTCAAAATCAGATAACAAGATTGGACAATGAAACAAATATACAAAAACATACAAATTTAATCATCTTGACCCAAATCATAAATTTGCTCAATTATTTCTTGAATTTCTATGAAGACGTTTCCCGGCTATCATCCTAACCTACAAATCTTAATTAATCAAGACTGCGACTGAGAAGCCGTCAGCGACAGGAGTGGAACTGTTTCAGTAATTAGACACAAAACTTACATACGTACACCAAGTTAATCTATAACAATAAATACCTAGGACCATAAGTGGGAATTAAACTCTGCATACCGTGTGATAACGTGAAGCAATTCCCGAGGCAATTAATCGACGACAACGAGTCATCTTACAGGTTGTAGGTCAGCGTGTATGTGACCTCCCGTACGTGGGGTAGTTACACAAAGGTGGGACACTCCAGAGTAAAGTGTAGATGCAGCGCATGCATATTCAACCCGAACTGTATAGCCGTAGGAATAATAAAAATTTTGAGGCTTGAAATTATTTAGATTTATGCCCGCACTCTTGTCCTGGTGGCGTTGGTGACGAGGAGCGATTCGATTCCAGGGAACAAATTTCATGCATTATTCAGAACTACCGCAATGCACCCCAGTCAATGGAAACGATGCTTTAAAAAAATGTCGCTTTTTAATACTTTTTCGTCCAGTATCGGTATTCGTATAAGAACGTCTAGTGCTCCGATCGTCTGTAGGAATTTTATTTTTCAGTATTTCAATAAATCTCAAACGGTGGTACCATTGGATTCGATTTTATACGTTGGGCAGATGAAATGAAGAAAAATTGAGCAGATGATTTCTCGTGGCTGAATTTATCTTCCAGGGATCTTCTCACGCTGTAAGTTATGAACAATGGTACTAATATTATGGACGCGTTATCGACTAATTTTCGTTTTTGGCTTTGTATTCCGGTTTATTAATAATTTTGACGTAAATGTCAAAACTCGATTATGATTTAATTCGAATTAAATTTTGATCGAACGGACTATTTAATTTGATTTAGTTCTGCACAATTTTAATCTTCATAGGATTTTATCGAGTAACGTTAATATTTTATTTTGTTTATTTTGTATTATGACAAATAGTCAAATGAGCAATGACTAATGTAACAAGAGAAGTCCTAATTGTTGTAACAGGGCTTGGCACTATTCACCATCTCTGTAATTTTTAAATTATCATGCACGTGACAGTAATGCATGAAACAATTCTTTTGATCATTTCAAATTTTATTATTCGATACGGAAAAATAATTATAAGAGTGAATATAATTCTCTTCCAACAGACAGTACTTTAAATTAGTAATTTTAAGCAGGATTACTTAATCGCCTTACGGGAGGATTAAGAACGTTTGCTTCTCCTCAGTCTAGAATGTTGTCGCATTTCTCTTTCGAAGTTGTCGTCGATCGAACAATAGTTTTTCGAAAATGTCTTGGAAAATTATTTCCTTCATAATTGTGTTCGTGATAAACATTGCCGTCGGTCGTGTCTATTATGTCGATAACATAGATAATTTGCGCAACAAAAATCCTGTTTTTGGTAATCTCGATCATTTTGAACAATCATCACGTGATTTGGACTTGAGTTTCTCTGCGGGAGATTCTGATGATAGCAATGATTTGAAGGATCATATTCGTCCTTTAAAAAAGGTATGTATAAACCTGTTAAATCCTTTTTGCATTATCTGCAGAGTTTTAACTTCAAATTGAAAAAAATTTCGATATACTTAAATTATGTGCAATGATTGTAAATATTAATATTAATCTGTTATAAATTTGAATTTAAAAATGTTTGTTTTATATTTTTTTTAAAACAGCTATATACCTATGCTGCCCCTGAGAGCTCTCTTTTGGATCTTAATAAAGATATCGAGCGTCCTGTGACTTATTACAAGATCGTTGAGTTTCCTACTAGAAGAACAGCTTTCGAAGAAGTTTTACCGAATTTTGAGATAAATAAAAAATTCATGAAAAACAATGTTCGTAAAGGTGAAGTAATATTGGAAATTCGTGTTATTGCTAATAACGATGCATCCGAATGACATTACTGCTTTTGTTATATTATTAAAAATTTTATTAAAATAATAAAATACCTAACTTGCTTTATATTTGGCTAAGTTGAATCAGATAGCTGAAGGTAATACTTTATTTTTGTTTCTACATTAAATAAATACACTTTCCGCTGAATAATTTATGCGATAATAATTTTGACGATCTAGGTAAATTTGACATTACCAATTTTTCAATTAAATAAATACTCTAACGAGATACCTACAAGTTTTTGCCATAATGTAGATTATAAAACATGCGTCAATATTTACATATTAAACATACCGAATTGAACGATTGATTTGTTTCATTAATTAATTAGCTCGTAACAGATTTTATTTATAGCACATTTCAACATTGTGTTCGTTATCAAGCCATGCGTTCCTCGTCTGATCTTATTTTTATAATCCACTCCGACTCTCTTTTTAGTTCATTTTCTGCTGTATCGATTATTGAATTTATTTTTTGAAATCTCAATTCAATATGCGTTTTTCACCGTCAACTTTGAAAGCCCAGAACAATAATCCTCACAATATAAATTAGTCAGCCAGCTTAATTGCGTATCATCTAATTCGAATTAGACGTCCATTGGACGTCGTATTATGAACATTCATGGAGCGTCGTACCTACTAGTATTCATAATTGGGACATTGTATACGTACACGTAGCGCTTTGTCGGCGGTGTCCATTAGCATGAACTAATGACACCCTAACGTATGGTTAAGAAAATGTCGCTAGGGAAAAGCATGTATGTAGAAATACCATATGTGATAAGGATATACGTGTACATATACATGACTTGGAATATTTGTATATAACTATTATAGGTACATGTGTCGTGGTTACAAATTATGCTTGCTGTACGAGGGCGAGGATGCGGAAGATGTGTTAAAATAAAGTGAAAGTTGCATTAGGGAGAAAGGTGAGGATGAAAAAGGAAAAAAAGTCTATATAGTAAATGGCGATGGGCTGAATAATACGAAACGGAAGACTAAGGGCAAAGGATAGGTTCTGCCGTGACATTTCCGTCCTGTGATTCTGAACTGTGTTATTCCGTATATAAATTCGCCCTAAATGTATTGTATTACCTTTCAAAAATTTATGTGATTTTTGGATTTTTATGATAATATCAAGTAATTTATGTTATCTAACACTTGAGACTGTGTTTACTGAAAATTGTGAAGCATTTTAATCTGAAGGAATGCTTGAAATTTATTGACTGATAAAATAGATAAGATTTTAATCGTTCCAGATATAAGTAACACTACGTATTAATAGGTCGTAAATTAATTTCAAATGAATGTTTACAGTAAATGATAAAAATCTTGTTTTGATTAAATTTCATTAAAAATTCATAACTTACTGTGCAAATATAATTTCTATACAGATGACCTACAGCCACCGTTGCTACAGCAAAAGCTTATACTAATCCAACGACACAGTAAATATAATTATCACTTACAATGATTAAATCCTCTTGGAGTGGGGTTCCATTATCTCAGTCATCGATTAATTAAAAAGAATAAATCGTGACCTTTGTCCTCTAAGAAAGCTCCCTGAAATCTCCATAAATGGATATCGGGCATTGAAAAAATGAATAAACTCGAGGTATGCGGATGCATATAATTAATTTAATTGATTTATTGATAGGGCAAATTTACATTTCGAGTGTTACAGATTCGAATAATACCTATTTCTAGGTTATGTACAGAAAGGTATGACATACAGAGGAATTCGGATGTCTCTAGAGATCGATAATTTTTTTTACACTAGATTCCTAAATTCCAGAGGTCACTGAATCGCGATTAAGGGTTCGCAGGAAATGGCGGAACGATACAACGAAGCGAATCCTTATCGATGCAGCAACTATGGAGACATCGATGCTAGCGCTATGATATAGTCATAGGAGTTGGAAACTGATTTAAACAATAATTTATTCCACTATTTGTGGAGATTCTCGAGAATTTGAAAGTCCCTTGGGTTCCTTGACATAGTCCACAACCAATTCCAAACCGATTAGAGCTCGTAAGTCTTTCTTCTCGTCGTCCTGACCGGATGCGTCCTCTTTTTTGGGTGAGCCAACTATTAAAAATGATTAGAAAAAGAAAAAAATCGAATTAACCCGATTCCTTAATGAGTCAAAGAACAAACATTTATTTACCTTCTGCGTTACATTGACTTCCTTCAGCATCCGACTCGGACAGATCGGTCCTCGAGTTTCGTTCGACCTCCCGTATGTCCTTATAAGTTTTGGTAAGGTTCTTCAGGATGTAGTGGGTGCCTTTCGAATTGGCATCCTTATTTTTCGAACTGCTGGCTTCGTCTCTGGTCAAATTCAGCGGCCGATTATATTCCTTGGACTGGGGTACACTGAAGGCTGAACTATGCTTGCTCTTGAACGGAAGCTGCCTCTCCGTCATTTTCCGGTCCCATATATGACCGGAAACGCGAAGGTCGATAAAGAAGTGAAGAGGGTCTATACCAGGGTACGATTGTGGCATCGGATACGGTGGATACCACAGTGGAGATGGCAGGAAGTCCGGATTGGGTACGTTCGCTGCTGGTAGACTAAAGTTTTTAACACACTGAAGATCCTCACCCCGACCTGGTAGCCCAGGAAGGAAACTCCTCGCCGAGAAGTCCAGCTTCTTCTGATCCGGTAGAAATGGTAACTCATTGGCTTTGATATTATCCTCGAAATTGTTCTGTTCGCCAAAGCTACAATTCTTCTCCTCAGGTTTGACCTTCTGCAACTCGATGGGGAAACTAATGTCACGTCTAGAACTTGTGGATTCAGTCTCGAAGGTCCTTGGCCTCTCGTCGAAGTAATTGCTACCCTGTTTCGTGAAATCGGCTCTGTTCTCGTCGACGGGCTTAAGGACGTCAGCGCCAAAGGGTTTCTGCTCCAGGTCCTTGCTCTCGGCGTAGCTCTCCACGTGTCTTCGATTATTCTCTGCTTGGCTCTCCTGAGAATGAAAATACTTCTCGTGTCGCTCTTTGGTCGTTAGCTCCAATGGCCGATCTCTTGCGTCCCTCCACGAACGCTTCCGGCGTCTCGGTGCCGCGTGAGTACTTCCGCTTCCGGAACTCGTATTCGCCTTGGCTTGGACGAACGAGCGCAGCATCTCGCTGAAGAAGAAGCTGTGCGGCGTCAACGGGACGTTGTAGAGGTACGGCGGGGTAGCAGCCAGGAGACGTGAAACCAGGTCGCCGCCGGATAGCGATGCCGGCGTCTTCAACGTCGACGGATCGCCCGTCGTGGTCGTCATACTGAATCATTCACAGATTGGATTTTTCTTTACCGTATAACCTTTTTTTTCACATTTATTTTAATTATTTAATCGGATATCAACTACATACAATATATATACTCTCCATATATTTTACAAAATCTTATCTCTCTTCTCTCCTTATCAGTTCCTCCAGTTTCTTAAGGACATACTCGTCAATACGATATTCCTGTCAAGGACTACATTCAGAAGGTACGCCTATGCCACGAGGCGCCATTGTCTTGTGAAATTAATTGAATAGGCCGGGCGTCTAAGACCGTGAAGGAAGATATCGAGATTTGAGGAGGGTTGCGACGACGCCGAATCCATTAAGGATTACTAATTTCTGTCAAGTGCACGAAAAGCGTCTATCGTAGTACCGCTGGTAACCTAGGAATAATATAGAAAGATGACGTCACCCCGAATCATCTAAACCATCATAATTGTATTTTTTAGTTTCCCTCAACATTCTACAATTTGACACAGAAATTACTATCGAACCGTGCAGAAGTGGAATCGAAGTGGAATCGAAGTGGAATCGAAGTGGAAGTACCTACAATCCCTCTCCAAGAAGGAGGAGAGTCCTACGGAAGGATACTCAGACTCTCTTCGATCCTCAAAGAAATCTCGAGTAAAAGTATTTTCGACTTGGAGTCTGACTGAGGATTCTCACAGTGAGTGGTAGCGGGAGGAGAGAAAGAGAGAAAGATATAGAAAGGCGTATCTGCCAGTATATATTCAAGAGGGGCAAGCTTTGTTTCGGTCCATTGTTTCGCAAACAAACGGCCTCCATGTTGTTTCGTCAAGAGATATTATGTTCGGTCAGACAGGCAGGACGAACGGGAAATGGACTGCTGTCAGTTTTACCCTTCGTGATAAATACAAGCGCCACCGAGTCGACACCATAATTCTAGAGGGTTGACGTCGTAGATACTCGCAGATAGTAACCCTTGGAATTCGAATATGTTTATATATATTGAGAGATATATGATATGTATAGAGAATTGAAAGATTCTTAGTATAATCCATAATATTTTTCAGGTCGATCTTCAACGTAAAGAAATGGAATTGGACGATTTTTAGCTGTATGGGGAAGAGGGCGTGAAAATAATACGATGCCAGGGAAGAGATAAAGCCTGGAAAAGTTTATGGCGGCGTTACATTATTATTCGACGAAAGGCAAACCGGCCGCAGAGTTTCAGTTTCACGGCGCGGTTTACGATTCATAAGACAACTCGGGGATTGAATTAAGCGAGCGCCAGCTGCCAGTCCGTTCCGTCGTATCTCCGGAAAATCTCCATAATCCCGTCACCCTGACGATTCTAATTGGCGGATTGTTTCAATTTCGAAAGCCGTGAGGTCATTTGCATTTACTTTCCTCAAAATTTCTCAACAAACAGAATAGCTTCGCTGGACCGACCGGCGTATTAATATCTGGCCACTCGCACGTCAACCTTCTCATCCTTTGAATTTACATCCAACGTAAGTCCCATAAGTCCCGAGATATCGTGTCGAAGGGATTACGAAGGGGGAATTGGGCTTTTTCGCAACCCTTTTCCTCCTCGTATTTTCACATTCTCACTGGTCATCTAACCATTTTGTGTACGTCGAGTGGACTTGGTCAAAGTTTATTTTTTTTTTATACCCTTTTAGACGATTTTAATTAAGGGTAGTATGAAGGATGTTTTTTTTGAAAGGATAAGAGAATTTGAAAAAGACCCCTGTTGTTGGTAGGAAAATTATTTTATAATCTTTCAATTTGACTTCAGACTATTGATTTTTAGGATTTTTTAAAATGTTTTTACTTGAACAACTCGTATTCTTTAGAATTCGCGTTAACAATTTTATTGCAATCTGCCTTCTAGGAAACAGCTTTCTTTTATGTCATGGCAACATTAAATCTTCCTGACGGATCACGTTATCCGAGTGCATCGTGATTTTTTGCGTGAGATACATTGAAGTCTTCAAATATTCTAAACTATCGTTTGCACTCTACTTGATTATTGTATTTTCAAAAATCAGGTTAACTATCTGTACGACAATTATTGTATTCCATCAGATTTCTTCTACCGTCACAATACAAAATTTCCATCTTCGTAAAAAGTAAATAATTCAAAACGATAATCCGAATTGATCTCACACATGTACATTAGAGATCGCACCAATTAACACGCAACCTTAATACTTTGTCATCCCCAGAAACATTGATATACACAGTATCCAAATACGACATAAACTGTAAATCTCAAAAATCACAAAATTCGTCACAAAAATAATCCATAATAATTAAGAATAAAAAAAAAATCGAAAGCGATTAAAACTAAATGGACCAAAACTGCCGCAAATTGAAAAAAAAAAATGTATACATTGCACTCGTAATAGTTAATATAACGAGTAATGATAACTTAAAAGAAATTCAATGCTATAAATAACAAAACAAAAAATTACAGTAATTATTATACACTTACCTGAAACGTTAATAAGCGAAGAAACCGTATCGTGTATCAAGTGCGTGGCGTATGTCCCTTAGCGATAGGGTTGTTGTCACTAGTAGCGCG
>JARPRH010000103.1:777762-791305 GCA_031763665.1 Calameuta haemorrhoidalis | reverse complement strand
TCTCCTCGACCCCCACCAGCTCCATAAAGACCAGAATATTTTAGCATTGGATCCAGAAGCAGCTTATCATATTCAGGGCGCTGCCTTTTGCCCTCTAATGTTCCTCTGGCAAACGATAACATTTCTGATGAGATATAATTAAACAACACATTAAAAAGTATATGATTATACCAATAATTAATATTTTGTTATGCAACCCTATCATTTTATTCACTAGACATACTATATTAAGTGATATATCCTTATATATATTTTATTACAATCTTTTCTTATTCGAAACTACAGCTGTTTCTCGTTGCAATTGTTGACAAGATACGTCAGTATTAACCTAGTCAACATTAAAGCGTCAATCAGTAAAAAAACAAATATATGATCCGTACATTTTTATCTGTATCCTAGTGTCCAAGGAAGAACTGTACACGTAGAAAAACTTATCATTAATATCCTCCATTTGGTTTTCTTAATTATACAAGATCTGCAACGTACTACACGTTTCACTTTGCATCTCCTGTCACTTTGGTAGAGTATTCGTTTTTTTGCTTCTTTCACATTGTAAAAAAGAGTTCAATGCTGGCGCCATTCGTTATTTAACAATGAAAGTTCTTCCTCGATTAAAATAAGAATTGATGCTTCACCGATAAAACAGAATTATGCTTATGAATTCTCCATTAGGGTTAACATTTTAAGTCATATGAACTAAACTTTATGTTACACCCGAATCTCGAATTACGCCCGTTTCCTCCGACGCGGTTCAAGTGTTGAACCTAGTTTAAACTCCGGTTACTGAATTTTTACATTCCTCCAACAGTTGAACGGAAGATAACCGGCGTTAATTGAGGAGGAGCCCAAATCTCTTGCCTGATCCAGTAGTGTCAGTTGCCGCCACTCATAACGCAAGTGTTACAACCAGAGATGGACCAGAGTGGATCCAGCAGCTTGATCCCTTTATATGGGCATATGAACATAAATCTTTATTTTTCCATACTAACTTCCCGACGGTCCTCTGCCCGCCAAGCTATACGTTCGTGATCACGATCGACTCGGATACGACAGGATATGCTTTATCGACGGAGGCGATGATTAAGAAATCCTATTTCTGGACTTGCCGCTACGATTTAACGTCATATGTTTGGTATCGTCTAAAACCGTAGCGTTGTGCAACTCCCTACTCATCTCTGCTTTTAACATATGAAATTTCATCTCTCTTTTACTACTTCATGACTCGAAGGATGATGTCAACTATCTAGACGTATATTTTATCAGTGCACAATGCTCAAGCAATTTCTATTGGTGGATGCTGATTTCACTCTTTTCTAGAACAGTCACGCGTGAGTTTGGTAGTTTGGTGTGGTTTTTAACTCATTTCAGTGAAATTAAAAAAGACTAAAGACAGAAGAATGTTTGGTCCAGGCTCATCGCCGATTGTGGTTTTAAGTGAGTTGAAACTCAATTTAGCGATTTTAATTTGTTTTTGGAGTTGTTGAAATATTTATTTACACGATGTCGTACTCTCTCGCAATTGCAGGCCAGAATACAAAACGGGATTCCGGGAAAAAGGTCCAGAAAGAAAATATTCAAGCAGCAAAGGTGAGTTTTGAAGTTCCCTTTTAAGGATTTCTTAGGTGGATAACCACCCACGTGGACGACGAAGCCACTCCTTACGAGAATTCAATAAGCTGCCGGCGTGCCACCACGCTGACCACTCTGACATTACTAATTTCCATTTTTGGCAATGGAACTCTTGAAGATTGTGTGGATGCATCCTCCATGTATCTCACACATTATATGTCCATATATGGCTTATATAATTATTTTCTCATACATTTATTAAAATCTATTAACCTTGTGTATAATGATATTTTATTTTTTTTAAAGGCAATAGCGGATGTTATCAGAACATGCCTTGGTCCACAAGCTATGTTGAAGATGTTAATGGACCCCATGGGTGGTATTGTCATGACAAACGATGGAAATGCCATTCTTCGTGAAATTACGGTACAGCATCCAGCTGGAAAGTCCATGATTGAGATTGCAAGAACTCAGGATGAAGAAGTAGGAGATGGTACTACATCGGTAATTGTATTAGCTGGAGAGATTCTGGCTACTGCTGAACCTTTCCTTGAACAAGGAATGCATCCTACTGTTATCATACGAGCTTATCGTCAAGCTTTGGAAGATATGGTAACAATCTTGAATGATCAAATCAGTATTGAACTAGACCGTAATGACAGAACCAAGTTGGCACAAGTTGTAAAGTCTTGTGTTGGTACTAAATTTATTGGACGCTGGTCTGATTTAGTCTGTGACATTGCTTTGGATGCTGTTCATACAGTGATGCTCGAGGAGAATGGTCGACGAGAAATTGACATAAAACGTTATGCCAAAGTGGAAAAACTTCCAGGAGGCAGCATTGAGGACAGCACTGTACTCAAAGGTGTAATGATTAACAAAGATGTGACACATCCTAAGATGAGACGTTATATCAAGAATCCCAGAATTGTGCTCCTAGATTGTCCATTGGAATACAAGAAAGGGGAATCACAAACTAACGTTGAAATTCTTAAAGATACTGATTTCACCAGAATGCTCGAATTGGAAGAAGAGTATATCAAAAAAGTCTGCGAGGACGTTATAGCAGTGAAGCCTGATGTAGTTTTCACAGAGAAAGGAGTAGCAGACCTTGCACAGCATTATTTACTGAAAGCTGGAATTTCAGCAATCCGCAGAGTTAGGAAATCAGATAACAATAGAATTGCCAGAGCTTGTGGTGCTACAGTTGTCTATCGTACTGAAGAATTACGCGAAGAAGATGTAGGAACAGGAGCAGCTCTCTTTGAGATCAAGAAAATTGGAGATGAATACTTCTGCTTTATTACTGAGTGCAAAGATCCAAAAGCTTGTACTATCATTTTAAGAGGTGCCAGTAAGGATGTCCTGAACGAAACCGAGAGAAACTTGCAAGATGCTCTTCATGTAGCCAGGAACCTTTTGATCGAACCAAAACTGGTTCCAGGTAAGATATAAAAACTATATTTAAAACATACGGAATCATTTATTCTAAAATTTGATACAGGTGGAGGAGCAGTAGAGATGTCAGTCTCTCGGCTACTCAGTGAGAAGGCAGCAGGTCTTGCAGGAGTTGAACAGTGGCCATACAAAGCTGTGGCACAGGCCCTCGAAATCATCCCCAGGACTCTGGCACAGAATTGTGGTGCAAATACTATTCGTACTCTAACTGCATTACGTGCGAAGCATGCTACTGGCGGAACGACTTGGGGAATTGACGGTGAGACTGGAAAAGTCGTAGATATGCAGGAACGAGGAATCTGGGAACCTCTTGCAGTAAAACTTCAAACCTACAAGACTGCCGTCGAAACAGCCATCCTTTTGCTGAGAATCGACGACATTGTATCTGGAATTAAGAAAAAGGGTGCTGACAATGAACCACCAAAACCCAGTCAAGTGTCTGAAGAATCTATGAAGGAATAAATATTAACTAACCCTGTATCCGTTGAATTTTATAATCTTGGTATTGCTTAGCTTTAAACTTAAATTTCATTAATCATACCAACTTATAATTATTATTACTACTCATTTCGCGTTAGCACATAGCACATTTCAGCTGAGACGTTACCACGTATTTTCAAATAATAAAAAACGGCGTTTATAAATCTGATATACGTATTGTTTTATTTTATTAAAAAAAAATACCTTACATTCCTCTTTTTCAATAGTCGCAATTAAATATCTGAAATAAATTAATAAAAGATATTGGAAATCTATGCGCAAGAGGAAGAGTTATTACGAACCCATTATAACAGAGCATGTAACGTTAAAGTGAGAGGTGGATGATTATCCATGGAATTTCCTTCCCACACGATCCACGACTCAAGGTAACGTTATTATGCTGGTTGAACTGAAAAAGGAAGCATACAGAAGTATCCGCGACCGACACCAAGTCGGGTAATTTTAAAACGATAACTGAAAGCAGGAAGTGAACATTATTCTTATATCTACAATATTGTGGTAACAATATACAATTTTAGACTGATGGTGAATGTGCCAGAGTAGATAACTCGCAACCGATAGGGTTTCCTTGGTTAAATGTTTATTGGCAAGCAGTCAGTATCCCGTGCATTGGAATCCAACGGTTAACTCTAAAGGAATAATTCGAAGCGTTATAAAGTGATATTTAATTGGATTATAAAATAAAATCCTGATAAAAAAGATTAATTTAATGAAACGTCAAAAGGAATGTGTTGTCTGCTAGGAAGAAGGTGGCGTCGCATATATTGATTGTGTGAGGGGCAGTGCGGGGTGGCCGGCATGCCAAAGGCCGACAGATCCCACTATTTTTCTAACGGTCTCGCGGAAAATCGCAGCCTAAGGTGATAAATGAAAGATTCGTAATGGACGGGAGATGATGCCGGGCACCTCTCGTCAAACGGGAACTCCCAGCGGTGGTAAATTTTATTTAATTTTCATACTTTCCTGTTGCTACGTGGATATATTCACTCCGCTTGACAGATGTTTGACATTTTCTGGTTACTCGTGAATCCTTTCAAAATTATCGCTGCAAGGACGGCCGAATTTTGTAGACTTAGTCCTTCCAGATATTTTCTTTATGGTATTTCGCAATAAAGGAAATATTACGCGACTGAATACGATAGTTATCATATTATAGATTTTTGGGTGTTTTTTTATGTTCTGTGGTAACTATCGTCTTGTGATTTAGCTGCTGTGCAAATATTTGAATTTGTAATTGAGATTAGATAATTCATAGCACTGATGTTGAGTGATTGGGAACATAATTATATCTTTTTATCTCCTTTTGCCTTTTTCAACAAAATTGTGGCAATTATTCCATAATTAATTAGTGTGTGGATTGTAAATATTAAATAGGACCTGAATGGGACACGTTGATGGAGGTTCACCATGAGCCAATTGAAAAGCATTATGAATTGTTGGAGGAGATTGGCAAGTATGTCACTTTTACTGTTACGAGCAACACTTAGTGCAATTCATTCTTTTACTCCAATTAGTTTAATGAGCTTCTATCTACACAAAGTTGATTATCGTATTTTGCTTACAGAGGACAATTTGCTGTGGTACGAAAATGCATGGAAACAAAAACTGGGAATGTATTTGCTGCCAAAATTATGAGGAAACGCAGGGTAGCCAGGGGTGTGGCTGCAGCGGATATTGGTGAGTTTTATATAAAAAATAACTTGTAACACAAAGGTATATAGTGTATTATATAATATATATTTGTTTTAGCTCGAGAAGCTGGTCTCCTGGCAAGATTAAGGCATCCTAATATTGTGTCTTTGCACAAAGTCATAGATACTGGTACAACAGTGGTATTATTATTAGAATTGATCTCTGGCGGAGAACTATTCCACTGGACACCATCGAGTGAAAGTGAAGCAGCGCATGTAGTAAGACAAGTTTTAATGGCATTAAGTCATTTACATTCCCATCATGTGGCTCACTTGGATATAAAGCCTGAAAACATTCTTCTTTCTACACCACCACCGATGCCCAGCATAAAACTTATAGGTATGTCCGTCATCCACAATAACAGTTACAATTGTTCTATAAAATTACATGGATATTTTATTTAGATTTGGGCTTGTCTCATCGTTTGGCTCCTGGTTCAGAGCATAGAGCATTGTTTGGCACTCCTGAATTTGTCGCGCCGGAAATTGTAAATTACGAACCATTAAGTTTAGCAACTGATCTTTGGGCAGTCGGAGTATTAACTTACATTCTGCTGAGTGGTGCATCTCCATTTCTAGGCGACGATAAGCAGGAAACTTATGCAAACGTTGCAGCATGCCAGTATCAATTTGATAAAGAGTACTTTAGCACAGTCTCTGCAATTGCCAAGGATTTTATAAGATCCTTGCTAGTCAAGGACCCAAAGTAAGTTATCAAAAGTGTTCTTAATGATGAGAAGTACAATATAAATATAACATATGTTTTATCTTCCATAATTTTTAGGCGAAGAGGAAGTGCGGAGTCGTGCCTTAAACATCCTTGGATTCTGACGGTGCGTCCCAGATGCCAAGATCTAAACGATTGTTATTCTTAAGATTGTTATGCTTCCCTGCGATTCACGCGTTTTGTCACTCAACCTGAGTGACGTATTCGTTACAGTGTAATGATTGACGTTAATGCCAGTCACCTTGTAAAGTAATTTTATATATATATTATATATAAATACGGATTACTTTCCATACAATATACACATATAAGTTAGTAGAAAAAATATTTTTCCTCAATAAAATCAAACACCTTAACAATTGGAAGCATTTTCGTAAAAGCTTTAAAAACATTGCGAAAGAAATACACTCGAAAAATTCGTGCATGTAAGGAACGTAATTTCAAAATAAAATTAGGTACAACACAGATGATACAATGTCAATGACAATAATAGTAACCGTAACAATAATCGTCTTCACGGAATTAATCTGGGATTAACGTCGCTCAAAGTAAGCCGTTACTGTCAAAAGTAAGACTGCCAGCATTTCCTTGTCTCTACAGTGTTTTGCGACATCAAATTAAACTTTTAAGGTTTCGATAATTTCATTTAATTAATTAGGAATCAGAAGGATCTCAAGGTCTTGGAGGAGCAATGATCAGCGCTGTAAGACGCGGTTGCGTCGAAGCAGTTTCCCAATTGTTTCAACAAGGTGCTCCATTGGATGCTAGGGATTTGGTAATTCTTTATTTCTCCTATTTACATTTATTAATCAGTGTCATTTTCATTCAAATATGTTAATAACAGTTAATCACGTTTCAGGAAGGTGATACACTTTTACACATTGCCTGCGAAGCCGGCGACGAGGAGATGGCTTCTCTCTTAATAGAAAATGGTGCCGAATTGGATATTTCGAACGAAAAGGGTCTTACACCACTACACGTGGCAGCCCGACATGGTCACATAAATCTTGTGAGACTCTTGTGCCTTGCAGGTTGTAACGTGGATAAAACAAATCGTGGAATCCGAGCCGACGTGACGGCCATCAAGTATGGTCATCTGGATATTGCGAGCTTGTTAGACAAGTTAAGAAACGTGGGTGTTCTGCTTATCATTATCCAAGTTTGAAGTATCGTGTTTCCAACTGCGTAATTGATGGAAATTGTATTGCAGTCAACACAGAGAGAAAATTTTATAAGACAACTCCAGCCTACGCAGAGACCCATTGACCGTCTTCATGTTCGACTCCTGGGGCACTGCGCTTCGGGAAAATCTTCTCTCGTTCGATCTCTAAAATCTGGTATCTTCAGTTTTGGCTTTTTTAGACGATCCAGGAGTCAAAATTATACTCCCAAGGTGAGTCAGTGATTCATTTTTTACTTACAATTAGTTTTATACAGTGAGAATATTCTCATGATCCTGTTCAATCTTCTTAGAGGGATTTAAGCATCGAACTGGATGTAACCAGCAAACATGGCTCACTCAGTTTTGAATATAGTGACAATGAGTACGAAGGAACTCCAGGAGTTGAATGTACTCGAGGACAGGCAGGTCAGTTAAATTTATTATCATGCAATCATTTTAGGGAATGACAATAATTATATGCTTCATATCATTAGGAGGAGACTGCGTATTTTGGGAATTATGTGGCAGGGAAGAATTTTTAGCATCATATCACTATGTACTTACGTTTCAACTACCTGCTGTGCATCTCATAACTGTCAGTCTTAGAGAACCTCTGACAGTTCAGCTGCAACAGGCCAGATTTTGGTTACGTTTTATCTTGGATCGCATTCCTCCAAATAATATTGGTAAGACAATGCACGAGATGCTGACAAAAAGAGAAAAAAAAATCGTTTTATATTTTCCTCAATAATTTCAATTTTATTCTTTCTTTCAAGGATTTGCTGGTAGATTCAACGAAGTCAAGGTAATCCTGGTGGGCACTTATGCACCAGAATCACCAAATCCAAGCGGAAATGGAACAAACTTGCTCTCGCCACTACTACCGTTTTTACAAGAATTTACATCAATTTTGGGAGATGAACCTCAAATGGTAGCATTGGATGCTACTAATCCTTCTAGTCCAGGCCTAAAGCTACTTCGATCCTACTTAAGCAACGCACGAGCTGAGTTTGTCGAGGTGATGTATCATTTTGATTGTTCTTATTACAAGAAGGATTTATAAAAAGATATTTCCACTATTGCGATTATTATCCAAGCGATCATAAAATCGCATAAAAGTCAAGAGTGTCTTACAAGATGAGGAAAATATTGATAATCTAACCTGCTTTACAATCTCATTTTATTTAATGATTATAATTTCTTGCTAATACGCAATTTCTCTTTGTTCTCTCTTATCCATATTTATCGATTTTGAGATATGCCAGCAAATGCACGGCGTCGCAGCATGTTTCGGTACACGTATTTTTGAAAACAGGGTTGTCCATGGTTTCGTTTCGATGAAATGGCACTGCCTTAAAACAACTGTTATACACGTATACGATCACAGTATCGATTCTCTCACCAATTAATTGATCTTTCTGTCCTCACAGTAAGTGTATTTGCAGTATCGAATTGGACATACAAACTCCTTTCTTATTGTTACATTAAAAACTAACAAATTTGGCATGAGTCGATAATCGGTATTTGTAATATAAAGATGCATGAGATTTTGACAAGCATCAAATCTTCCTCTATTTTACTATGATGTTAAAAAATTAATACTTTTCCTTTTTGACATTGAACTATGTGATTTCAATATAATTCATATTTGATGAATATGTATACCCTGTATAAATTGAGGGAACGATGTAAGAGCGAGCTAAGATATCTTAGTGTTGTACGTCTGGTCGTCGAGTTGTACTGACAACAGCCTTAATGCATGCAACGCATGATGTAGGATGGACCGGAAGTCGGAGAATATTTTCTTCGACGTGACACGTCGCGTGCAGCGGCCATGTACGCGCCCCTGGCGAATCTTGATAAACAGGTCGATCACATTTCTCATTTCCTTTGTTAAATTTGTCATGTAATAAGCGATGTTTTGGTAGATGCTTTGTGGATTGTCCCTTTGATGTATATACATATTGTATATGTAATTATCTATGCATCTTATCATGCAACGCATTAATTTAATGGAACGCACATTGATCTAGTCTTGCGTATTGATGTGAGATCTTGTTTATTGTCCGATAACAATATTTATTAATTTTAATGTATTTTATTACAGGGCGCCCTGGCGTGGACGGGTCTTGCTGAAGCCTGGAGAAATTACATTCAGGCTCTGGAAGATCCTCCGGTGATGTTTACTCTTGATGAGTTTATAACGGAAGTTAGAAAGATCAATCCTCTGGTTTCTCTGGAGCATTGTAAAATACTAACGCAACAGCTGCAGGTACTTTGTTTTGTAATGAATGTTGTTATACTAATTTAGAGATGGTAGGGATCAAGGGGGTATTGAATAAGAATTGGATATTCAACGTTTTAGGCTCTTGGAGAGTGTTTGATTCTACCTGGTGACCTCATTGTTTTGTGTCTCGATTGGCTGTGGAAAGATGTAATAGGATGGCAATTGAGTCCCGAACAAAGAGGACGTCTTGGAGGACGCACCACTGGAGTTTATACTTTGGAAGACTTTCAAGCCCGGTGTCCTTGTCCTGCTGGCCAAGCTCTGCAAGTTTTACAAGCCGTAAACCTGTGTGTTCCAGTATGTATAAATTGTTGATAGTTCCGTCAATATGTATAATTACCGTTGAGATTTTCGAAACACGTAGCTGCTCTATATTTCAGTGCGAGGTGGACGACGATGAAGTGGAATTTGAAATTCCATGCTTAAATTTGGTAGAACGTCTTCCCGGTCTTTGGGAACCATGGAAACCTTGTCCAAATGCTTTTCCACATGCAGGAGTTCGTCTTTGTCCAGGAGAAGCTTCTTTGTATCATCTATCACCTATATTTCCTCATTTTCAGGTAATTCAATGATGGGATTGATCATTACGTTTGATACCTATGCTATTAATTACACACTGAAACAGGATTATTTACCATTTTTAAAAATCGTATCAGGCTCAGCTAAGAAGAACCACGCAGACTTGGGATCCCCAGGATTCAGATCTCTATCAGTGGTGGCGAGGATCAAAATTATGTGTCGGAGCATGCGAGACTATAATAACTCTCGAGGAAGAGGATCAGGGTTACGTGGAAATAAGAGTTCGAGGTCCTAGAGGAACGAGTGCTCAGTGTTCCACATTATTTAACGTTGTGTTCGATGCTATCGACGCAACTATTGAAATTGTTTCACCGGGTATGCTGCTCGAGAGGCACTGGCTAAGTCCCAGTCAACTACGAGACTACGACGAGGTAACCAACGACATATCCAAGGAAAACTCACTGTCTCCTGACACTCATCGTCTTCTTCATCTGCAGGTAATACATTCATGGGAGCCAGCAACGTTTTTATCTTCCCTCCTGGAGAAAAGCCTGGAAGAATCTACTTTCAAGAATCCTTTCAATGGCTGCCAAGAGAGTATTTGGGATACCGTGGGGTGTGGCCTTCCTCTTGCGGATAATATTATTCCTGGACCAAAGCTTCCTATAAAACGCATTAAACCAGCAGTACAGAGAAGATTGGCGCAGATGCTTGATCCCCCTGATTCTCATGGACGAGACTGGTGTCTCCTAGCTGTGAGGTTAGGTCTGGGAGATCGTGTTGCGCAATTGGACAGCACTGTCAATAGTCCAACCTTAAGGTAAAGTATAATCAGCCTTTCAAGAAAATTAGGCAATACCTCAGTGTCATATCCGATAATTAATAACAGCCATTTATCTTTCAGATTGTTCGATTGCGCAACTACAGATTGCACGGTGGGATCGCTCATCCGACAACTTCGTGCTCTTGGCCGTGAAGATGCTGTGCACTTGTTACTGACGCACACCCCAGTGTTCATCCTGTCCATGGCCGTCGATTCTGAAACCGGTTCGAATCTCTCAAGATGACGATGCTGCTCCAAAGAACGGTGGATCAGTACATTCTAGTTTTTTCTATCGAATTTTATTCACCTCAAGGATATTAAAAATTAGCCAAAGCCACTACCGTTTCCGCCCAATTTAACGTATTACGTGCTACGTCAACGTCTAAAAGTCTCAGAAGACAATATCATTAGTGGAAACGATGGGAATCTTTTAAACCTCTCGTATCCATCATTCTGTTTTTTCTGACAAAAAGGTATTGAAATATAGTTGTATCAAGGGTTGTAGTATAATTTTTCGTTGCTCGACCCAAGACGAAATAATTCAAAATTATATAGTTCTAATATTGTAGATGGCAGTTGCGATTAACCTGCTGAATTGACTCCTTCCTTTAATCAGTAAAGCTAAATCTATGCCGTAGCTTTTACTTAATACGAAGAAACCGCTTCAGTCAAGGCTCTTTAGAAATTTGGGTTAAGGTCCTCGGCCATGTTTGCTAATGTGATTTTCACGCACGCGTGACACTTTTTCTTATCACTGCCTGTAATATAACGGGCTACGTCGTGCTCTCCGCACTTACTTATCTTTAATGAAAATATTGCCTACTCTAGCCATTCATTAGTGAAACCTCTTTCTTCTCTTTCTCTCTTATTTTAATCGAGCAAATGGTTATGTACTTGGCATTCGTTATGTACACGTACCATTGGTAGTATAACGGGTCTCTTTAAATATTGCCTTTATACGCGTACTTAATTTTAGCTTGTAAATATCAAGAAGAAGAAAAAAACGCACAAATGCTGCCTTCAACCTCGTTACGACACGATTGACTGTTGCAAAATGTGTTTTCTAACTTTAATCATCGTTATTAACGCCTTCACTATGTGCCATATTCACCGTTTGTTCATTATTTGCTAATGTCAATAAGGCCACTTATACTATTTGCCTTAGCTAGTTTATCTTTGGTCTATAATGTTGCGTGAAAACTCTTTGTTATCCTACTTAAGGTCAGATTGTCTGTAAGGATATTTGCTCATTGATTTTCAAGTTCTTATCAGTCAGGGTGAGGCAGTCCATATGTAATGTACTTTCACAGGAAAATAATCTGATATAAAGGAGATAGCGTCTGACAATTTATCAAGTTAGCTTCAGATATGACTGGTTTTTTGTGCATTGAAATTTAAAACGAAAAATGACGTGTGTGACCATGGTATGTTAATATGAAGGAATGTCTCACGTTTGCTAATATGGTATTTATCATATTTTTGAACGCCGTTAAAATGATTAAATGATTTTTTATGCAGCGGAGGACTCGCTTTCATGGTCACGCATGATCTATGTAATTGGCAAATTTATGAGTTACTGAAATACATATGCTCTGACGGATATATCCTTAAGATAGATCTTGGAAATTCTTGCTTTGAATTTATTGATTGAGTGCATCAATTATATTGATAAAACCGGCAAAAACCTCTCGAGCGAGTTTAACGACTGTTAAAAAAGACGTTGTTTGCGATTGGTTCGTTAATATATTCCTATCATGAAATTTCATGGTTTACAAGAAGGAAATAAAATCTACTACGTCAGCCTGTTTCGGATGATCCTTTATATTAGCGTGCGTAACTCATCTTGTTAACCGTTCTGAGAACTTTGTATGCGCACGAATATTTTCTTTGATTAGTCGATAGAAAAATTTAATTATTCCGTACAACCAATGCGTATAATTAATTAACATTGTCGGCTTGCAACGAATTCTTGTTTTTGTATCGGTGTGAAATAGACTTAAAATTTCTTATAAGGATTAAATAACCGAGTGACACTTTTGGCAGGATTTTTCAAACTGGATTTCAAGTTTGAATTTACGTACTTGTAGCTCTGACTTTTTGAACGTCTTTTTGCACAACTAGCTTGCTGAACTGTCAAAATTCTTTTTTATACGTTTGGACAGTAAATGCACTTTTTTCCTATCTAGTTAACAACGTGCTAGATTCACTGCGACGATTCTGCTTCTATAATTTTTATTCATAATGGAGGCGAAGTGCCAAACGAATTTTATGCGAGTATCGATCCGACTGAGTTCCGTGATACTGGTTTATTTTATTGATTTTTTAATTACTACTTTTTGAAAATCACGTAGATCCTTTTTCGAGTAATTTGCCAGAATTTTTGTTATGCGTTTGTCGATTTTTGTGAAATATTTTTATGGCTGAGATGTCTTGTTATCATTAGACAAAGGGAAAAGATTTTGTGATCTGTTCTTATTTCTGTGTTTCAATGCTCTTATGGTGTCGATTGATTTGGACGATATCAGTAAAATTATTATTATTAGGAAATTGAAAAATGATCTTTCACGCGACTTACATATATATATATATTGCATTTATAAAGATTATTACGTCTATACACGAATACAACGATGGAAAGCGTTCGTATTTATTTATTAATTTATAAGATTCAAGCATATCTGTAAACTGCACATAAGGCCATATCTTATAGGATCTGTGCTTTTCTTTGAAAAAATTGTTGCACGTGTGTTTGTGTCTACATAATATACATTATATTATATTTCTATATCTAGTTTCGGGGGAGCTC
>JARPRH010000103.1:765795-777662 GCA_031763665.1 Calameuta haemorrhoidalis | reverse complement strand
AAAAATTGTTGCACGTGTGTTTGTGTCTACATAATATACATTATATTATATTTCTATATCTAGTTTCGGGGGAGCTCGGTTAATCGCATTGAAATAATATATTTCTTATTGTTAGTCGTTAAATAATATTTATTAAAAACAATTTGTATTTCTAGCCGTAATCAAAAAGAGTCACGCGAAACTTTGCGTTAATTCAAAATTCTTGGAGATTTTTCATCCTCTTATTTAACTGCGTGCGATTTGATGTGTTCGATGAAAAACAAAAAAAAAATGCAGAAACAATTAGTTTTTCAAAGTACTGATTTTTTATTTATCATTACATAAAGCTCAGAACAAATAATTTGTAGGGGTGCAAAGACTGGTGAAAAAAAATATAATGACATTATCGATTCTTCTTGTTTACACGCAAGACTTTTTTAAAATAATTTTATTAAGATAATTCATAAAAATATCCTTTTTCGGTCATGGTGATACTTAACAATTTTATTTCTTTTTTATGATATATGAAAATGTACGCGAACTCGTGTACGTATAACATTAATCTTTTTATACCCAAAAAGTCTGTCGCGTGCATGAGACACATATGTCATTCGCAGAATTCGTAAGTTCTACAAACATTGTGCAATTCTGATGATGAATTTAAATAATTGCGAACTTCGTAAGTCTCCGAACGAATATATATTAATCACACTAATGAAATAAAATTGTTTAACGCTGTATTTTACATTCCTTTGCGTACTTATTATATACTGTGAAAGTTGTATAACGAAGATAGTAAAAAGAAATAAATATATTACATTCTTGGAAGAGCGTTTATTAGAGATTTTTAATTAAAAAATTTATCTACAATGTGTCAAAAAAATTATTTTGATATTATACATCGATCCTGTTGGTGTCGAAACTGTGTTTATGCTGATTAATTCGAGGAATTAATCGACCATTTGCTGAATCAGATAAGAGCTTAATTTAATCGTCACAGGTTAGGGATCTGCGCAGTTGCGAAAAGAGGTACCACTGCGCAGCTCCGACTGCCAGGTTAGAATTAGAAAGTTCGAAAATCCCTTTCTGGGCTTTCGGGAATGTATAATTTTCAGTTCCTAGCAGCTAACCCGAGTTAATCGAATTTCCTTTGAATCATAATATATTATTTATATACCGAAAATGGTGGCTACTGTGCATTGCAGATTTTATGTCTTACGCCACGACGAACCTCGTAACGAAGCATATACATAGAACTTACAATTATTTCAGGAAACGTTGCGTGTTTTAAGCGAAAAACGATCAGTCAAAAGTTGAATATTAGTTGACGAGAACGATGATGAATTGCGGAAACTTGAAGCGATTCAACAGATTGATAAGGCAGAGGTCGCAAATTGGATAGATAAAGAACTTTCCCAAACGTGTATATAAGATAAAAATTAATGAATATCGAACTAGTGCCTAAAGTATAATTTTGAAAAATCAATATAGAAATATTAAGAAAAATAAACTTGATTTTCTATAAATACAGGAAAAGCGCAAGGATAACACTCGTAGGACGAAAAATGAATTTTGACCAGATTACTAGATTTTTCTTACAAGTAAGTTTTATCAATCGATCGGAAATGCAAACAGCGATCGATCTTTGAATCGACTAAGGTGAAATTGTTTACAATGGCGCGTCGGTTACATCGGTACGAAACAGGAACAAGATTCTTTTCGACTAAAATAGCACGGGAAGGTGGAGATCGCATTTCGGCCAGTCAGTGCAGTGACGGGGGTTGACCAGTGAAGAGCCAGGCGAAAATCGGGACGACAGCCAAACTGCAAAGCAATTATAGAATTGGATTGGATCGAAGCGTTCGAGGAGGCCTGCACGATCGTTTAGTTTTATTTTGGCTTAGCTTCCGAAGGCATCCGGTTGTGCATTCTACCCGCGAATCGTAACTCCGGCAAGAGTAAGTATCGATCCCAGAACCGATCCTGGAAAGTTTCCCAGGTCGATATTAAGTAGGGACCTCCGTCCAAGTAAATCGCCTTTACGCGGGAAGTTTAAAAAAAAATTCAAATCTAACGATTAGCGAGCAATTTCATTAATTCCCACGAAAATTATCATTTACGTTATCCGAAGAGAGAAAAAAATCACGTTACGAGCTTAAAGCAATTCTGATTTTAGGCAGTGTTATAATTGTGTAAATACACGAACCTGGGATTTTCACGTATTTAATTAAATAAAATTTCGTGTATTCTGTATTCATTAAAGACTCGGAGGAGAACCGAAAGCTCAGCGTCACCCGTATTTTAGAGGAGCAAAGCGGTTCTCGTATCTTCAAAGAAAAGTACTCGAGCACACTCCATAATGGAGGCGATCAAGAAGAAGATTGCAGCATTGAAGCTGGAAATGGATGCGGCCAATGAGAAGGTCGAGGTTAACGAGACGAAAGCTAAGCAGGAAAATATGAGAGCGGACAAGCTCTACGACGAGGTTCGTGACCTCCAGAAGAAATTGGCCCAGCTGGAACGCGATTATGATATTACCAGTACGAACCTCGAGCAATCCACTAAGGATCTTGAGCAATGTGAAAAGTCATATACCAAGGTAAGATCGATAGAACACTTGAGCATGTGTTATAGAACTAAAAAATATTTCAAATCAAAAAATCTTTAATTCCAAAAAAAATTTCTTCCCAAAAAAATAGGCTGAACAAGACAGGACTACATTGACGAGGAAGGTCCAGGAAATCGAAGCGAATCTCCACAAGAAAGAAGATTTGCGTTTGTCGGCACAGCAGAAGCTCGGTCGCGCATCTGAGCTTGCGGACGACGCAAGAAGGTTCATACGTCTTTTCGGTTCCATCGAAATTAATAAAGAAAAAGTCAAACTATATTTTTGTATAATTAAAAAAAAATTGTCTTTTCTCAAAGAATGTGCAAGGTACTCGAGGACAGGAGCAGACTCGACGAAGAGCGTATGGAGAAGCTTATGTCTGAGCTTAAGGATGCAAGATTGATCGCGGAAGATGCTGATGCGAAATCTGATGAAATCGCCAGGAAATTACAGTTCGTTGAAGAGGAGCTTGAAGCAGCCGAGGAGAGAGTAAAGACCAGCGAAGCGTTAGTATTTGTGAATTGAGCATCGGTCCATTTATTAGATAGACTCGCCGAGGTAGAATAAAAAAAAACGATCTTTACCATTCAGTAAAATTGTCGAACGCGAGGACGAGCTCTTCATCGTGCAAAATATCGTCAAGTCACTCGAGGTCTCCGAGGAAAAGGTTTGTGTGGATTTGCAAAAAAAATTTCTTCATAAAAAAACTGCCAATTTTTTCAAAAACATGCCTCATTAAATACCCACGTTTTAGGCGAATCAACGAGTGGAGGATTTCAAGGTACAACTGAAGTCACTGAAGGTAAAGCTAAAGGCGGCCGAGAAACGCGCCATAACCGCAGAGAGAACGGTGAAGCAATTGCTGAAGGAGGTGGACATAAAGGAGGGTAAGAGAATAGCAAAAAAAAATGTTCACGTAAAAGTGAAAAAAAAAGAATTTTTCAAAAAATTAATCGCTCTTTTGACTTTCCTCGTACAGATGAGCTGCGCGAGGAGAAGGAAAAGTACAAAGCCATCTGCGACGACCTCGACTCCACGTTCGCTGAACTTACCGGATATTAGAGAACGAGACGATCCTTTATTTTCTACTCCATTATTCGCTATTGTTATTCTATACTCGCTGCTAATCGATTGAGCTTTTATTTCGGTTCTTGGCTTGCAGGCCTCTTGGCCGTTTCCCGGGGAATACCTTAAGGGGGCTTCGTCGCTTAAAAATAACCGTTTACTATCGCTATCGCTGAGGAAGATGCACAGACTGGTCGCATCCAAATGCACAATGCACGACGCACTGGCTTCCATAACTCGCATGACGCGCGCCAAAGTCGATCCTAGCGATCGATCGATTTACGATACGATTTATTTTTCAGAAGCCCATCGATATCCTGCGTCCATCCGCCTCTCGACGAGCGACTAATATATTTTTCTGTACAGCCGCGACGCTGACGTCACGGATTACATGTAAATTCTCACTTTCAATAAACTATGGCATCAAACCGGAAGCTTATGAAAATTCATTCCCTGAGATCCTTAGGAGCGTTAATTAGCCAGAGTCCATTTTTTACCTTTATTCTCCATCCGGCGAAAAAAAGAAGTTCCGTACCTGTAAAACCCTGCGTTACCGGCTGACATTCCTCGTGAAATAATGTTCCTTTGTCCGAATAGACGAATTTTTAATTAAAATTATTTTAATTAAATAAAAGTGACTGCGGCATCTTAGTGCGAACTGTACCTATGCTCCACGTTGATAATTGGTACGCTCGAAACGGACGTTCATTGTTTTCGAGTCTTGGAAGGAGTAGTAAAGTTTCTCTACCAGGAGGGGATTCCCCCGATTTTATAGAAATTGAAAATTTTCTCCCAGGGAGGCTCCCGTCGCCGATGCGAAATTCAGGAAAAGCTCGTTGGCCTAGAAAGGAGACTGGGAGTCGGGTAAACTTTTGTAAGGAGCCGCGTACCTGCATGATAACGTAGGGCGAATGCACGCGTAAGAAACGGTCCGTCTCGAGACGCTTCAAGAAGTTTAAGAATTCGTTTGTGTCTAACTAAAGAACTAGACGCTTCGTTCCCTTTGCATTTCATCGGAGTCTATAAAGCGATGTGCCGTTCGGTCATCAGGTGCAGTAACCCGCGAGCATTAGATTCGAAACTCAGCTGGAGCCCGTAATTAATAGTAACGGTTATCGATCGGACGAGAAAAAAAAAGAGATAAGAGCTTTAGATTGGCCTTAGAGCTGACCTTGAATTTGATATTTTTAATAATACCGAATATTAGATTTTCCATTATCGCGGGAGACAGCTGTCCGCCAAATTACAAAAGAAGAGGCACCCGAGAAGCTACTGAATTTGGAAGGTAAATATTTAAATAATTTTTTTATCTTAAATTGTTCAATAGTAATTAACCAAGAACAGGTATAATTATTAAGACGGAGGAAAGATAAGAGGAAAAAAAGCGACCATGAACGCAATCAAGAAGCGTCTTCAGACTCTCAAGGTCGAAAAGGACTTGGCGATGGACAAAGCAGACACTTGCGACCTGCAGGCCAAGGAGGCAAACCGTCGCGAAGAAAAGCTTCGTGACGAGGTACGAGATTTGGAGAAAAAGTTAGTGCAGATGGAGCATGACTTCGAAGTGAGTAAAACTTCGTTGGAAAAGTCGATCGCAAGTCTGGAGCAGAAGGAGAGAGCGTTCATGGTGGTTAGTGGAAAAAAAACCAAGTACAAAATTTTTCTAAAAAAAAACAAATCAAAATATTAAAAAGAAATAACCGTAGGCACAGTCGGAGCTTGCGATATTAAATCGCAAGATGCAGCAGTGTATGGCGACTTTAGAAAAAACGGAAGAGCGACGTCTGATAGCTCAGACTAAATTGACTCAGGCGACGGAAACAGCCGAAGACGCAAAACGGTCAGTTAGAAAATTGTTTAAAGCTGTCGATACAACCCTCACGTAATACCCTACAACTTGAAAGCTTTGCACTCAATAAAGCTTCACTCTCTGTATTTGCATCTCAAGGATTTCTTTCCCGTTTAGCATCTGCAAGGTCTTGGAAAACAGAAGCAAATTGGACGAGGAACGTATGGATCAGCTGACGTCTCAGCTGAAGGAAGCAAGATTAATCGCAGAGGATGCCGATTCGAAGTCCGACGAGATCGCAAGGAAGCTGGCCTTCGTCGAGGACGAGCTTGAAGCTGCGGAGGAACGTGTCAAGTCTAGCGAGGCGTACGTGATCCTTTTTACCTGAGATTGCTCGTCCTTGTAGTCCTCGGTCAACTGATGGAAACGTCGTCCCTTGCAGGAAGATCGTCGAGCGCGAGGATGAGCTCTTCATTGTCGGGAACATCCTGAAGTCTCTGGAGGTGTCTGAGGAGAAGGTAAAGATATTAGAAATTTGTTTATAAAAAATGTATTTTTACTCCACCCCCCGCCTCCCCTCCTTGTCACTCCTTATTCCCATGTATGTAGATACATACGAACGTCTATGTTGCTAAATAAAACAGGCCAATCAAAGAGTCGAAGAGTTTAAGAAGCAATTGAAAGAACTGAAGGCCAAGCTGAAGGAGGCAGAGAAGCGGGCAATTACGGCGGAGAAGACTGTAAAGTCCTTTTTGAAGGAAATGGACGTGAGGGAAGGTACGTGAGAAATGATGACGAGAGAATTTAATGTATTCGACTGATCCTTGTGTCTCTTAAATATTTCAGACAATCTATTCAAGGAGAAGGAAAAGTACAAATACATCTGCGACGATATGGATTCTACTTTTGCCGAACTTACCGGTTATTGAGACGTAGCAATTGTATCTGTTTCTTATGTCATTTATCTTTTTTTTTTCTTATATTCTCCACATGATTTATCGATTTCACTTGCCCCGTACACAACTCCTGCACTTTTATTTCGTGTCTGCTTATTTTCAAGCAAAGGATGCTTAATGACCCGAACATCAGGATACCCTAGAGGATATTTATGGGCGAGGCGCGCCGTACGACGGGAAAAACAGGAACTACGATTCTATGGACGTCACGAGTAAAACTTATTCGTACGCATTTAATTTCTGTATGTTTAGTTCTGTAGTGCGTTTTATGGGCTAATTTTTATTTTTAATTCCTCTTCTCTTTCTTTTTTCTATTAAATTACTGATTCTAGCACCTTGCCATTCCTCCTTCACCGTTTCCTAATGTCTTTATTGATCATTTTTCCAGCGTCTCTTGATTATACGTTATCATTGCACTGTGTGTCGAAATGCACGCATTGCGCAAGCTGCAATAGCGGTACATCATAATCCTTCTAATTATTTCGGTTCGTAAAAGCGTTTATTCGCCAACGGCCGATTATTTAGGCGTTCCGTTTACGCGAGCAGTTTCACGAAAGTTTACGATGTACGGGCGCGCACCCTGGAATAACGGGGACGAAAAATGAAATTAATCCAGTCTCATGCCCGGAAGTTATCCCGGGAGCGTTTCGGAAAACAGGACCGGAGATTTACTGCTAATGCGCTCGTTGCATTAACGAGTCCGATCTCGGGTTCTCACTAGGCGTTACTAATTCTGCCGTGAAAGTAACGAACGTTGCAATTTGCCAAGCGACACACTCCGCAATACAATTTTCTGATATCGGCACGCGTTTATCTATACTGTCAGAGTAAAGTTTTGTGGCAAAGAAAGCTTTCAGCTTGAAGTGGAATTTTCGCACGCTCGACCGAAGGCCAGTCACTCCATTTATGTCAGAAGGCAAACGTCACGTCACCCCGCGACAGTGGCGCCATCTATGTCCTTCCTGTCGAAATTTGTCGAGAACGTTTCGTTTCTCCAGTGTCAATAGAAACGCCCGAGGAAGCATTGTCTGCTGCGTCACACAGTCACTCGAGGTATACACGTTTATAAGTATATATATGTTTTTCACAGAACAGGCAGTCGTTGAAAAACAGATGTCCTCTTTCTTATTTATTATTTTTTATTTCTTAAAAATTTATATTGATCTCTGGCGCTATTGGAATTGCCCAGGCCAATACTTGAAATCGTATAACCGTAATATTACGGACCGCATACATAGTGCTGCTTAGGACGACCACCTCTTATACCGAAATGGCACAAACCATGTTTCTAACGTCGAATTCTGACACAGCTTCCTCCATCGTAGGTTTGCAAGGTTAAACGAGATTTGCTGATGGCATCTTCCGAGGAGTCATGGGCTACGTATTTTGTGCGGTATTCTTCAAGATCGTTTTGGATTTAAGCCACAAGACGGTTGATGAATTTCAAAAATAGCATTCGCAGGATATTGATATAATATCTATGGCTTTTCTCTGTATATTATCTCTCTAGAAGTATATATATATGAATGCATATCGTAAATGTCAAGAAGCTGAACGATCATTGGTCTTTTATAGTATCAGCGAAGGATTTCATCGAATCGAGGATGCTCTTGCGAAACTGTAGAATCGCCAATATCCGGTAGGCAGGTAGACAAAATGCGAGCCCATAAAAATGTTAATAACCAGTTCGAATGTAGCGTCTCGGATTTATATGCATCCGATATGTATGGAGGCACGCGTGGCCTGTCCTGTATCGCTTTGTGAAATCCCATATCTGCCATTTGTCATATATCTAAACGGCGAAGCATGAAATGCCTCTATGAATTTTTATTGCTTCATATTTCGTCGCGTCGACCGTCCGCGCTCGGGTCACCAGGACGAGACAACAAAGCTTCGAGAACAACGCAGCATCGTTACACTACGTAGTTGGCTGGATAGTGGATGCTGCCTGTATTCCGGGGGAATAATGCCCTCTCGCGAGAACCAATTAAACTGCAATATCGACGGCTTTGCAGAAGGACTTTAGAAACCTTACGTAACTATCTTCAGCTAGGTAGCCACATATCTTCGATACCGTAACTTCACTTTTGGCAGACTCCGCTCGAGCCGGAAGCTTAATTAAAGTCGGTTAGAACGGCTTCGTATTTTCACTTGAATACAAAGTTACAGGTTAGAATTTCATTGACCGCAAGTGCATTTTCGATTCTTATTCCTGTAAACCTGCCTCTCATCCAGTCGATTCGCGGCACGATCGCCTGCCTTTTACGAAAACAACCGAAAGGTTTCGCGAATTCTACTGAAACGTGCAGACTCCGCGCTATAACGTTTTACGAGGTTCGAACTTTCGGGAAAAACCTGCCAGTGCGGCGCGCAGTGCATTTGAATCGCGCGCCGCCTATTCCGAGCGTACTGAAGTTGTGCACATGGCCGCCTGCTTCTTTCTCGATCTCGAAGCGTTCGAGATATCGTATGCGCGGAGCAAACGTGTCACGGGCTGTCGGGTTCTTCGAGAGGACAGAGGAAGTGGAAGAGACGAGTGTGCGAAGTGTGCAGGTATATCACGAGAAGACGAGAGGAGAGGAGAGGAGAGGAGAGGAGAGAGAGAGAGAGGAAACGTCGGATGCAGAACATCGCTGGCTAACGAGTCAACAAACAGAACTCCCGGTTATACCTTAGACCCCCGGGTTTCCCGACATTTGCTGGAAACCTCCGAGTGGCATGTTTACCATTCAAATCCTCGACTGCGATGCCTCCCAGCGCAGGGAAAATCCTAATCCAGGCTAGGAGTAACCTTAAGGCTCAGCGATGTCTATCATTCGAAACTTTTTGTCAGCATCTAGTTTAGTTTTTAAACACGAGTGTACCTTGGCTGCTCGTTTCGTTATGAAAATCAACAGTGGTGTCATTAAGGAATAACAGTGAACTGATACAAAACCTATTACACAACGGATATATGAACACGATACCATTTACGATATGTACCACGATTATATCGTTATCGATTGTACATTATCGGAATCCAGTTTGTAAGCCCACGCATGACAATGGTAGACTCCATCGAACCGCTTCTAATAAAGGCATCGTTATTGGCTTAATAGTCGTATGATTATTAATGTCCAAATTTCGTTGTTACCTTCAAGTTCTTCGATCGTGTCACCTTCGACGTTCAGCCGAATCTCTTCGTTTCGGCGCAGACAAATTTATCGTGAGAATTCTTCCAGGAGTGCATCGTGTGTCTACGTTGTGTACTCAGTACCTGGACTGTAATGCCGAGTAGCTTGAATGGATTGAGTAAAATCTGACATATTTCTTAGATTTCTTGTAGGTTATTTTTTGTTTTCAGAGGTTCGTGAAACTTGATAGGCAGACACATTGCCTTGGAGATAACGTATGTATACGTTGTCGTCTCACGCAACACCATGGGAAGAACTCGAGTGCTAAGGAAAGGATGTCCATTTCGCAACGCACCAAGAAGAAGACAGACAAATTGCTGCATAAGATAAGACATAGCCACCCTTGAGGCAATCAGTCACTGCTCTCGCGTAATATTCCGGCAGCTCGCCGGACTCGTAAAAGGAAGCGGTCTTATAATTCGCAGGCGGTCCCGAGAATTGCCAGGCATTAAGTGGATGGGTTTTGTGTTGGAGAATTTTTGTAATGTGGCAACATGGTAAATCGCAAGCCGTTAAATACCGATTCCTTTGCCCGGAGGGCAGCACCGTCGAGGGACGACGTGTCTCGTCTTACCGTAGCCAGGATTCACAATTTTCCCTGGTGATTTCGCCCTCGTTCCTCCACGTCCATTTTCCTCCTCTCAACCTCCCTCCTTCCCTTCCCTCTCTTTTCCTCCCCTTTCTTTCCCTTACCTCAAGGGCGAGAAGGCATCGCTTAAACGATCGGCTGCAGAATTCATAAAGGTGATAAAGCGTTCCCTTTATCCAAGACACTATGTACGTTTTATTAAAGCAAGAGAACCTCCTCCGCCGTCCGAAGGAGATAGTTGATAAGGATTCATGATATTGCCAATATACCGGGACACGCGTCTTACCTTTGCCTTCCTTCCAGGGACAATATGCGGCACTGTAGGGCTGACTCTCCGGACCCGTCAATGAATTCGGTGCGAAAGACTCTTTTGTATCCCAGAAGCAGCATCCTCATAAGGCAATATCAAATCACTATGGAGAATGCCAAGGATCTTTTTATTATCTTCTTTCAAACTGGACCGTTGGGTGACTATAAATATATATACCACATACAATTCCTTCACGGGCCTTTGAACAGGGTGTATCTTTTTATCACCCTTTATACAGCCAGTTTTCTTTTTATCACTGGTTTATTAAAATATTTTACTTACTCGTCCTTATACGATAACCCATTTCTTCTGTACTGTATAAGTTCATTATTTAGCTTAGGTATATTATTAATAAGCATTCTTGAATCCATCTTGATAAGGACCAGCTACTCTTGATACGTATCCTGACGTAGCTCCGAAATGTTTCTACAGCGCGACTCACTCGAGGGACGATATTAATTATCTCCACGGTGACAAGACCTCCGGCGGAATTTGGTCGCAGCTCTCGCCGCTCTGTTTGTCCGGCCGTTTGGATTTCCCTCGAGATTTTCATATAATAACCAGACCCACTAGGAAACGTAGGCAGAACTTCTATTGGGACACTAACCTCTCTTACCAACGGATCGACCTAGCGCGGTGCCGCTGAGTACGAGTGCGACGTCACTTCCTTCTCGGACGTGGATCCCAAAGGATCAAGGACAATGCGTGAGCTCGCCACTCCTGTTACCTTTGTTTCTCTGACATTCCATGTTACCCAATGGGTATAATAGTTTTATTCTTTTTTTTCTTTTTTTTTCCTTTTACCTCACCCGACCCTACCGTATGCTTTTTCCTCTTTCATACGTCACCATACGACCGGATGAGTTTACCAGGAAACTTGGTCTATCTATACTTGATTAAGCCATCGTTCTTATCTCTCTCGCTTCGGCCGACCTTATCTTCTTACACCAATGACATTTTTACCTGACCTCCGCCTCTCTTCCCTGTGACTATTCTATGGTTTTCACGGAAATATTCCAATCCCATTGATATGCGACTAGCTCCTCCCCAAGGATTTCTTCAGAAAGAAAATCGCATTTTCTATATATACATACGTATATATATGTATATGTAAAGACGTATCTATATCCGTATGGAATTCACGAGGGATAGTAAAAGTATGAATATGAAGAGCAGAAGGGACGGGAATAAGAAGCAAATGAAATATAAGAGAAAAAGAATGGCGAAACATAAGTTTCGTTGAACAGCAGCCAATTCCAATCGTCGACAGCCTCCCTCCTGAATGGTCCTTGGCAAAGGGCTTTATGCGATCCTCATTAAACGAATTCCATAGGGTGCACTTTTACCAAGGCCGATAATGTAAAAGCTTCTGCGTATAAATTAAAGAAGGTTGACAAC